>JAUEJL010123597.1:0-23943 GCA_032274825.1 Drosophyllum lusitanicum | reverse complement strand
AAAAAAAAATTTTTAACCGCTGCATTACGCGGGTATAATGATAGTGTGTGTTTATATTATATATATATATATATATATATATATATATATATATATACATATATATATTCTTAATAAATAAGTTGAAGAATTGCTGAATTATATATATTGTTAGAGCACAAACACGTAAGAAAACGAAAATTTTCAAATGTTACAAATTAAAAATACTAAAACAAGGTTAATAATGTTATTATTTTTCAAGTAAAAAAATGTATAAGCATGTATCTATGTCGTATATACTTACTTATGTGTGTTTTTATGTATGCACATTTTGAAGTACTCGACCCCATTTATTGAAAAACCAATAAACTTTGGTTATCAAAAGTTGTAGACATGCGAGTGTCAACGGTTATCAGATTATTGAATGATTTAGTAAATAAGTTCATACATGAATATAGAACAAGTAAAAGGATAAACTAATATTTTATTTACAATGTAAAAGAAAAAAAATACATTCAAATTATTATTTTTTGAAAGGAAAAAAAATAACCATTTATTAGACGTAGTTGAATATTTATTTTTAATTTAAATGCCATACCCACCAAACATGGCCCTGGCCCCGTACGGTAGTGTAGAACATGGAAGTGAAAATAAAGTGGCACGTGACAGACCACATGTGAGGAACAGGACGGCGGCCATTATAAAAACCACCAAGAACAAACGACACGGTCAGGTCAATCTAACAAGACAAATTCTACAGAAACATCTAAGAAATTCATAATTATTATTTTGCTTCGTTCTCCAATCTGATACGCAAAAACTGACCATCCAACATATATCCCGATTTCCCTTTCTGTAACTGAAACCCACATTCCCTGGAGTCGGTGATTACTGACTCACTGACTACCTTTTTTTAATTCAATTTTTGTTAACTGATTACCGCGTCTTTCGCCTGTTCTTGGATCATTTAGCTTTGATATCAATTTCATCACGACTCGTCTCGTCTCGTCTCGTCTCGTTAACCCTCAATTCTTTCTTCTTCTACTTCTTATTCAAAATGGAAAGATTTTGGAAATACAATCGGTTTAAACTACAATTGGCTATGGTGTTTGCTGCTACATTAGTATTTGATCATAATTTTAGTTTTTGTTGGTCTCTCAACACCGAAGGTGGTGGCGCTTTCTGAAGCAACTCTTTGATTCTGGACTCTAATTTTGATTGTGATTAACGTTTTCAAATTTATGATTTTGCAGGGTTGGCGTTGTTGAAGTTCCGAGATGGAATTGAGAGGGACCCTTTTGGGGTTTTGTCTGGTTGGGATAACGACGATGAAGGGGCGGAGTTGGGCCATTGTTCTTGGTTCGGGGTTGAGTGTTCCGACGGGAAAGTTGTCATCTTGTAAGCTTCTTTCACCTTAGTTATCATTGCACATTAAATTATGATCACATGACATCTTTAGTAATTCTGATAAGTCAAAATATAAGCTAAAACAAACACCCTTCAGTTAGAATCTGATTTCATGATTGATTATTTGATTTGACTGTTAGGTGTTCGATCTAATGCCTAGCTAACCCCAGTCTGCAATAGAGTAGAGAATAAAATTATGGTTCTTGGCATGCATAGATCAGGATGAATATTATTGTAGTTTATGTAGCTTATTATTGTTAAACAATTACAGAAACTTAAGAGATCTATGCCTTGAAGGAATGCTTGCACCAGAGCTTGGGAAGCTGACAAATATGAAATCCATGTAAGCTAGCATCCATGATTGCTGCTATTTACGGTTTATTTAATCAGTCACAGATCATGTTCCAATGATTATTTTGTTTGCTATACGGGCAGTATTTTGCGCAATAATTCTTTTTACGGAACAATTCCTAAAGAAATTGGAGATATAAAGGAACTAGAAGTGCTGGATTTGGGATACAATAACTTTACTGGGCCATTCCCATCTGATCTTGTCAATAATCTATCATTATCAATTCTGTGAGTTCTACTTTCACACTGTAAATAATGTAAAACGTTTATAGCCCTTGCCCTAACTCAGGTTCATAATATGATTATTGTATATTGATGCAGTCTATTGGATAATAACAATTTTCTTGATACTCTTTCCCCGAAAGTGGACAATCTTAAGACACTTTCCGAGTTTCAAGCAGATGAGGACCGGCTCACTAGTTGTCGTAATGATGTTAGTGGTTATAGCAAGTCCAGTTCCTGGTAAGTGCCTTGCATAAATATGCCAAAATGGGGTGTGTGGGTGAGTTGGTCAAACCGGGTAATTTTTGCTCTGGGTTGGGTTGGGTTGACTTGAAAATCTTATTCAAAGACTTCATATTTTCATGTAAATAACCAGTATGTTAAGTATGACGAGAGAAATAAATGTTACTTTAATAATAATAATAGTAATAATATAATGTTTTGAATAAAATCATTTACAAGGTTTTACACACAACAATTACATTTTGGATGATTTTCAACTGGCTTCTTCGATTTCCCTTTTAGCCGTTTTGTTATTTTACCCGCATTGGAGATAGGCATTAACCCGAATCAGCCCACTAATAAGTAAATGGATTAAAATTGATGCATTTGGTTTGACTTTACTGTCATGCGGACTAATTTCAAACTTCAAATCTGTTTTGTAAGTAAATGTGTATCCAATCTTGTACATAAACATTAAATCTTGTTTTACTGATTTCTTATAGGAATGTTATTCAAACCAGAGATGCTACAGAAAGGAAGCTGTTACAGGTCTCATCATCACCATCACCATCACCATTAGGTTTCCCGACCTCATCTATATCGTTACCCCCTTCACAAGTTGCCGCCCCTTCACCGTCTCCCGTGCTTCCACCATTGCCGATCTTTCCACCAGCAAGTCCGCCTGTTGTATCTTTAGTACCAGAAATTGAACCTGCTTTAGCTCCTTCACCTGCTGTGATTCCAGGCATTAGGAGTCACAAGTCAAAACATCACACAGTTCTAATATGGTCTGGGGTTGTTGGGGGTTCGATATTTATATTTCTTTCGGCTTTTGGATTTCTTTTCTTTAAAAGAAATAAGGTCGTTACGGTTAACCCATGGGCTACAGGTTTAAGTGGGCAGCTCCAGAAAGCATTCACAACAGGTTGTTTATTTTTATTTATTTATTTATTTGTTTTTTTTCATGCATCCTCTCTTTTATACTAATGCTCGTGTGTGTGTGTCTATATATATAATTTGTTCAAATATTAAGATCATCACTGAAATAATGTACTTATCGTAATCAGATTTGACAAATTAGTTATTTATATAAATGTCAAATAATTTAACATGAACCAACCTGTTATTGACCTGTACCAAAAATTACCTGTTTTGACCAATTACTAAACCTTAAATTTGCACCTCTAATATTAAGTTTCTGTCAATATCAGGTGTTCCAAGCCTCCAACGCCCGGAACTTGTAACAGCTTGTGAAGATTTTAGTAACATAATTGGGTCGATGTTAGATGGCACTGTGTATAAAGGAACTCTTTCAAGTGGGGTTGAAATAGCTGTGACATCCACCGCAATAAATTCAGCTAAAGATTGGACCAAGAATCTAGAGACCCAGTTCAGAAACAAGGTTAGAAAGTTTAAACCTAATAACAGATGAATCTTGTTTAAACTTTTTTTTAATTAAAATGTGTGGGTTTTGTTTTTCAGATAGAAATGTTGTCAAAGGTTAATCACAAGAATTTTGTGAATCTTATTGGGTATTGTGAAGAACAAAAACCTTTCACAAGAATGATGGTTTTTGAGTATGCTCCAAATGGAACTCTCTTTGAGCACCTTCACAGTAAGTTCTCCATTTTTACATTCTCTATTAGTATCCCATGATCAACGTTTGACTTTTCGTCACCTCTGTTAGATTCAATGACTACATCATACATTTGCTACACAATAAAGCCCACCCTTTTATTAGTTTATTGTGTTGCCAAATCAAACTCTGAACTTTCAAATCTAGTTTAGGGTTCACGGTCTGCTATTTGACTTTTTCATCATCTTGAACTCTTCATGAGATTCTCAAACTAATCATGCATGCTAGCCTATAATTCATGCGAATTAAGAGATTTATTAAGACCATTTTATCTAGTTTAGCCTTTATAATAATATTAATGGGATAGCTGTCTTATGATACATATTTTTTAAAAAGTTGGATATTCATCAGAAAATGTACCCTATACTTATCTGATGACAACTGGTATACATCTAAATCACATGCCCTTGAAAGGATTAGGTACAGATTCATTAATATTGGCTGTTTCATGATGAATAGAGGTGACCAAATGAGTTGATATAACAACCTACTTTTCTCACTAATTCCAGTTTTACTTTTTCCATCTTGTGTGTGTTATTATTCTTTTATTTGATACGCAATTTTGTTAATAATAGCCGGTCGAACCGATTGAATTACACTTTAACTTCACTAAATCGCTTTCTGCATTTTTCAGCGATCCGTTTTGGTTATACTTTTTCTTATGGCACATTTGACAAACTACCAAATCAGATTAAAATAAAAGTAAAATTTTTTATGGTTATAATAAATAATAAATTTTTTAAATTATCAAATCTGATATGAGGAAAAGGATAATGACCAAAATGGGTCGGTGAGCAAAGTACTCTGCTATTTACTGATATTAAAGTATAATTTAACTGGCTGTAATTGCCATTATAGCACATCAAACAAATGTATAATTATCAAACCGGGACAAAAACAGTATAGGCGTATAGCTGACGGAATGACAATTGGTCACTATTTTATAACATTAGCCACCGTAGTCCCGTTTCTTTCTTGAGCTGTTTTCTTGATTTTACCTGCTTGATCTATGTAGTGATAATATCTATTGTTGTTGATTATCCAGTTGAAGAAGCTGAACATTTAGATTGGTCAACACGATTACGTATAGCTATGGGCATAGCTTATTGCCTCGAGTACCTACACCAACTCAACCCGCCCATCTCTCACAATAACTTACAATCATCATCTATCTATCTAACTGAAGACTACGCAGCCAAAATCTCAGATTTCAGCTTCTGGGATGCAACAAAAAAGAGACCCACAAAAACCGAGCTTTTAGAGACCCCGCCTTCTTCACCACAGAGCAATGTCTACAGCTTTGGTGTAATCTTATTTGAACTCATCACTGGTAAGATGCTTACTAATGACTCTTTTGAAAATTGGGTATCAGATTTCTTGCAAACCCAACAGCCCGTTACAAACATAGTGGATCCGACTCTGAGTTCTTTTGAGAACAATACTGTTTATGGGCTTTTTGAAGTGATGAAAAGCTGTGTTCTTTCTGGCCCGAATCAAAGGCCCGCGATGAGAGAGGTTACGAGTAGGTTGAAGGAGATCACAGCCATGGCACCCGAAGGTGCGATGCCTACAACTTCACCACTTTGGTGGGCTGAACTCGAAATCTTATCATCAAACGAGTCAAGCTAAAAAGATTGCAAGTGTTTGATTTGTATCTATCCAGTGTTCTGTATATATTCTTAAGAGTAGAACTATTAAACCTTTGTGAAATGGTTAATTCAACATAAAAAGTAACCACTATTGGTATAATTTCTGTTTTAGGTATTAAAAAAAGATAACTACACGAAAATGTACCGAACTTTGGCCCTTGTGTGTAACAAACAATAAAAAACTTCTAAGGTATACATTTAACTATTAGAATTACCTTTTGATGCAATTTTGTAACATACAATTGGGAAAATTGATGTAAGTTTGATATATAAATAAAAAAAAGTTACTTGCATGTAGAAGGTAAGCTTTTAAAGTTGGTTACATTATAGACAAGTCTTGACGGACGATACACACGATTATAAAAGGGGCAAATTTCGACATATTTGGCACAATTATATCTAAAAGAAACCCCTTGCAACTTTTAAGAATTTGTATTACCTTAAATTAATGTTTTTTAAAGTTGGAGGGATTTTTTGGAGCAAATTTTGTTACTGAAATGGAAATTGAAACAAAGTTTTTACTTTTTTTTGTAATGTAATTAACTGTCTGAAACCCAGACCGGTCAATAAGTAGGGATTTGTTCATCTTTCAACGTTTGTAACTCCATAATTACTTCAATTTATAATGGCAAAAGAGAATCTTCAAGCCCAAAAGTAATACAACTTCCTGAAAACTTATAATGTATGCCCAGATAGAGCAAAACAGAGAAGCTTGTATCATTCAAGAATTTATAAAGAAACAATGATTTTACAAATTACAACTTAAAACACGACTTGGAGGGTCGTACGCATTAAAAATTTCTTTTTGACCTTAATCAGATTCACGTAATATGTTTCTTGAATCGTACCTTGTGAATTCTGTGATTCTGAACCTCTGAATTTCTTGTTTCTGCACACACATCCGGCCCCTCTTTATTCATAGATTTTGGGCTATGAATCCGCAGTGGTAATGGAGCCAATGGAGGGTGGGTGTAGCTGTAGATGTTTTCTTTCCTCTTTAGCAGAAGAATACGAAGTAACTCATGTATATTCAGCAGCTTGTTTTTGTGTTCGGTTATAGAGCTCGAGTGTCTCTTTGTGATTGGGATCTAAACAGAGTGCTGCCTCACAATCTCGAAGGGCTAACTTGAAATCACTCATTGACTCATAGAATGCTGCTCGTAGATGGAGCATTTGTAGTTCAGGTTTGAAAGCTATGGCTTTTGTAAGCTCTTCAACAGCTTCGGTTTCTTTTTGTTCATCCATTAATACTGGTGGGATAAAGTACCAATCAATCATATAGGCATGTAATCTAAATTACCTTTATAAATTTGGGGGTTTAGAAAAGGTACCTGCAGCTCTATATCTATATGGGTAAGTCCTGAGAGGATCCAACTGAGTAGCCATACATAAATCACGGGTAGCATTATCACGATCACAGTATTCTGAGCGTTTTTCATACGCAGACGCACTATTATTTTCAGCCTTTTCTATAAGCTTTGTCATCTCATCGTACGCAGCTTTTCTTTCATCTCTAAGAGAATACACGCGTGCCAATCCCTGATGAGCTCTCGTATGCTTTATGTCGAGTGCATTTACATAACAATCTGCGGCAAGATCATGCTTCCCACAATCCACGTATATACTCCCTAGATTGTTTAAGGCCTGCAACAATCCGTAAAAATTAATAAGTTGAAAAAAGCTACCCTTTTCTTTTTTTCCTTCCTTAATCATGATGAGAAAGTACGAGTGTATACACATGTGGCAATTTCAGCTCACTTATCTTTTGGATGGGTTGATTCGGATAGTGGTTTATCCCATACAGGTCAAATAAAAAAGATTGAGCCAAAGGAGAACGGGTGAATTAGGTTGAAAGTCGCCTAAAATTCTACATTTTATTCAAAGATTTAGATTATTATTGTGACAATAATATTGTTTTTAAAAAAAAAATTATTATGAAGTGTGTGTTGGTCAACCCAACCCAGCGATTGGCATGGCCCGTATTCACCCGTTATGTCTAGATGTCACTTACTTGTCCTTTCCGAAGTCCATCTGAAGGGCATTTGAGAGCATTGATAAGAAGTTGTATAACAAAAGAAGAAGAATCAGGATCAAGAGATGCATCTGCAAGTGTATATGCTTTAAGAAAATAAGCTTCAAATGATCTCTGAATAGAAATCGACTCTTCGGCTTTAGATAAAGCTTCTTCACGGTAGCCAGTATCGTATAAGATCCACCCTTCATACACAAGTCTTTCATGCTTTGTAGTTGAATGATTTCTAGCCAATCGCAAGCTTCGCATGGCTGCCTTTTGGCAGTTTAATCTGTGCCCAATAGGTTCTTTGTTAGACCCTAATACAAAAATAAGGGGGTGTTTGGATTTGCACTTTAGATCCGTTTTTAAAACTTCTAAGTAAACATATTGTGTTTCTGGCCATTGATTATTAGAACTTGAAATAGCAAAAGCACGCCACGCCCAAACACTATTCTTAGCGAGTTTTATTCAAAATCCACATGTAATCACTTTGAAAAACAACAATAATAATAAATAAAAGATATCTAGTTCACGTACCTCAGAAGAAGTAAGGACTGCCTGAACCTCAAGAGACTTTTCCCTGGGTCATGAGCCATCATCTGATGTATTATAGCAAGTGAGCCAATATCATCTATACAAGACCACCGATCGTAAAGCTGCAACCAGCAATCAGCAGGACTCCACTGTTGAACTCGCTGACTCAACACCTCTACCAAATAATCACCTCTCATTTTACCATGAAACATCATGTAATATGGCTCTAAACTCAACAGTGCTCGAATATCCCTCACCGCAGATTGATAATCCTCGAGAACAAGATAAAACCATGCCCGTAATTCAAGGCAATCAGGAGAAACCTTAAATCGGATGATTTTATTGATTTCTTGAATACCTTCATTGATCAAATTTTCAGCCACCATTGCTACGGATCTGAATTTATACGGGTATGCAAGTGTTGGATCCAATCTGGTGGCTTCTTCTAAATCAGAAATCTTTTTACTTCCAAGATTGTATAAAGATCTTTCTTGAAACATCCATCCATTCGGTTTATATTCAGATAGAATCTTGTTGATTAGATCACGCGCTAAATAGGTTTTTCCTTGTCTGTACATTGTTCGAGCAATGCCCGTTGCTGAATAAACATGACCCATTTCATACGCTGCCTCGAAACAACATTGGGCGCCTTTATATTCTTCTCTTTCGAATAATAAGACGCCCATTTGATGAAACGCAAGTGTTTTCTGCCATTTTTCTGTTGCACACTCGATTAATCTATCTAATAGTGCAACTGCGTTTGTTGATGTCATCTTCTCCTCTAAAGCCACTTGGCTAAGGAAGTAGTATAATAAAAAAGAAGCATGATTAAGCATACTTAATTTTTCCATAGCTTCTGGACTGCAAAACAAGCTTACAACTTTGGGATTGTTTAAGGAACTTGGGAGCTCTCGAAGCAAAACCTGTAAACATGAAGCTACAAGGAGACTTGCACTATCTTCAAACCCGTATTCAATAAAAATTAAGGCATCGTCGACATTGGAAACTAATGAGGCTAAATATATCTCACATTCTGACTTCATTTCCTCGCAACAGAATTTCTGTGAAAATGATAGAATCTCCAAAACTATACTTGGAGAATTGAAGTCTAACAGTTTCTTTGTTCTACTAAAGATTTCTATACCTCTCATTGCATCAGCAGATATCCCAATTCGAGAAAAATCGATGATTTCCTTTGCTGATTCAACAAAACTACCGTATAATAAGGTGTTTAGTGGGCTAGATAATGATGCTATTTTCGGCCTAACACAACTAATTACATCATTCCCTATACAGAAACGAACAATTTCATCGTCTTCATTAACCAAGTACTCATTATTAGGAGAAAAGGTGATCTTAACATCCTCAGAGGCATTTTCACGAACACATTGGCAGCGATCGAAAACAGAACGCGAAGGATCATAGCTATTATCAAACAAAGCAGATTTCGGGCATTCGAGAACCTTACCTATACAATCCATGGCGGAAATACCCACAAGCTCGTCTTCTCTCCTCTCGTATCGCAGCCAAGCAGAGAGTACAACCGTCGAATGTATGTCAACGGCGTGTTCCCTAGCAGACTGCAAACTTCTTCGAAGCAGCTTCGGATCACCCAGTGCGCACAATAGTGCGTACTGTTCTAGATACAAACAACAGGTTTCAGATTCAGAAGAAGAATGTATGATTCTCCGGTAGAGGTCGGAGATAGAGTCAACGAAATCAACATGATTTAGGTGAGGATCTAAGGGGGGTTCTATAAGTTGCGAATCAGGTAGGCCATAAGGAAGAAGAGATTTAGCATTGACGAATGGTAGTGTGGTCGATTCATCACTGTTTGAAGAAGATGAAAGAATGGAATTGATAGTAAGAGCGTGAACTTGGGTGGGTTTTTTACACCGGTCTTTGAGCTTCAGACCGCCGGATTTCATGGTGTTTGTAAATTGACGGATCAGATTGACGATTTTGGCTGATCTTGGAGAGGATGATGATGAACACTCATCACGTGTAACGGTTGAGATCGACATGAAATCAACTGGGTGTTGATGAAATCGTGGGGGTTAATTAAAACCTAGCCGTCGTTCACCACCATTGACACAGAGTCTTGATTACTGCGTGCATCCGTGATTGTATGAGAGAGAAAGAGGAAGAACATGTTTAAGGGATTATAATTATAATTTATTTTCTATCAACATTATTTGTTAAATCTACTAAAAGATTTCAAGGTGTAAAATCTTTTGGAGTATTATCCATCCTAAATCTTAATAATATAATTGTGGGGTTTCTTCTTCAAAATGTTTATCTAAAACTGTGTATCAATGTATGTTTATTTTGGAAATTAATTAAGTCACACAATTTTATTGATTTTTGTTTTATTTTGGATATTAATTAAGTGACACAAATTTAAATGTATGTCTCATATATAGCGTGGTTTTAAAAAAATCATAATTTTATAGAAAGATGTTAAATAAATATAAATGCAAAATAAAGCGGTGAAAGCTTCCAATTAAGGGGAGAGCAGACATGACGACAAAAACGTTGTATAATGATATAAAAACGTGATTATGCTTTTTGTATAAATCACCGATCATTATTGGTTATAATTAAAAATAATTTAAAATGATGGGTTAATTTCATATATACCCTTATTAAACATCAAAATATCTTATTTGTCCAGCTTAACTTATAAATATCTTAAATACCCTTCTTAAGTTTTCAAATATCTTATTTGCCCAGCTTAACTTATAAATATCTTATATACCCTTCTTAAGCTTTTGAGATATCATATTTGCCCAAATCACCTTTTTTTTATCAATTTTTATATCATTTTAAATGAATTATAATTATAAAATATGATTCAATTATTATTATACCCCTCTTTTAAATATATTTATAAAACAACATCTATACCCTTACTACTCGTATTTATCCAAGTTATATATATACACACACACACGATTCTATTAATTAATTTAGATGATCGAGTACGGTTAATGCGTATATTTGATATATATCATGCGTAATTCTTTTGTTTTAAGAAATTAGAATTGATTAAAATAATGCTTTTCTTAATTGTGTAGATACCTTGATTGGTGCGTTAATTACATGATATATATATACACACACACACACGCATAAACTATACTCGATCATTCAAATTAATTAATAGAATCGTATATGTATATGTGTGTGTATATATATATATATATATATAACTTGGATAAATATATAAATATGAGTAGTAAGGGTATATGTGATGATTTATAAATAGATTTAAAAGAGGGATATAATAGTCATTGAATTATATTTTATAATTATGATTCATTTAACATGATTAAAAATTGATAAAAAAAGGTGATTTGGGCAAATAAGATATTTTGAAAGCTTACGAATGGTATATAGGATATTTATAAGTTAAGCTGGGTAAATAAGATATTTTGAAAGCTTAAGAAGGGTATATAAGATATTTATAAATTAAGCTTGACAAATAAGATATTTTGATGTTTAATAAGGGTATATATGAAATTAACCCTAAAAGGATTATAAATTGATAAAAGTAGTAATTTAATTAAATATGATATCTTAAAATGTTATTAAGGGTAAATGTAGTATTTGTAAATTATTGTAGACGAATATGATTTTTTAATGTTTAAGAATTATGAATCTCCAATAATTTTGATTTAAGCTAAAATTAAAATTAAATCTAATTTTGATAAAAAGTCAAAATTAATTTTTTAATAATTATTTTTAATTTAAGTCAATGACTAGTATTGTTTAAGAAATTTTATTAATATTAGTCTTTTATTTAGATTAAAAGATTTTTGATAAATTTGTTTAATCTAGTTAGTTTAAACTAAAAAAATAAATCAAACTTATTAGAAATAAATCAAAAAGACAAGTATTTTAAAATAAATCAGGCCTACAAATTCTTAATAAGTTAAAATAAGCATTTTATGAAATCCCAAACACCCACAAGTCATAAAAGTTGATAATAAATTTCAAGAAAGTTTAATCAACGTCGAACATTAAAAAAACAATTCTCTCGGTGTGTATTTTGAAAGTTTTCCACTTCTTTTCCTAAGAAAAGATTTATTTAGTTTATCTAAAAAATATATCTTATAATTATAATTTACTTAACATTAAAACCTGTTATATAACATACCGAAAGAGTTCATTCATCCAAAACATCGACTACTCGTACATTTGTATAAACTTATAAAACTACTCATACATAATACATTAAGGAAATAATTTTTTTAAAATTACCCCGTCTCAAAATCACTTCACTTAGGGGCTGTTTATTAATGCCGAATGAAACGATTGAGCATTGAACGCTGAATTGTTCAGCATTTGGCATCTTTGATTGCGGCATCTGAATGAAGAATGCGCTAAATGAAATAGAAAAACACTGCCGAATCATTTCATCTTAAAGTACACTCTAAATCATTAAGCACTAAGTATTTTATTCTAATACATCTTCTTTCATATGTTGCATTGTTAAACAATCATATCATATATTTTGTAATATAATATAATATAAATATATAATAAATCACTATTAAGGTTGAAAAGGTAATTTGCACAATTCAGATTGTTTATTTAGAACTTTTATCAAACAACACATCACGTCACATTCAGAAGCAATTTTATACAGAGCCTTTAAATTATTAAAACATAAAATCATTCAACGCTTAACTATTTTGTTTTAACAAACCGCCGCATAGATTTATTACTTGTCACGAAGACTTTCTCAAAATAACTTATATAAGTTACCGATAGAATTTATCAAAGTAGATGAGACAAAAAAGAAGTGCTTAAATAAACGAGACAAATGTCTATTGATAACAGATAAGATAACTTTAATCTAATATTGATAATTTTATTTATGCATCAAGTCATTGATCACCGGTAAATAGTTTTTCTTAAGCTTATAAGTAACTAGATTAGATACCCGAATGAGACACCAATTAGTTTAGAAATGAAAATTATTAAACATTAATAAAAGGATTTTAAATAATTATAAAATACGAAAGAAACAAAAAACTAAAAAAATGATGACATTCAACGTCAACAACCAGACAAATGGTTGAAGCATTGACGTGGGGCTGATGGTAGACGTGGCAACAAAAACGTGGCATCATGATACGAAATGATTGAATATTTGATATTATTAATAAAGTAACTTATTAGAAAAATAATATTAATTATTTCAAAAATTGGTGGTGTGTGAATAGTGATTGACGTGTTTATTCATAACTAATCGTTTTAGTCAAGTTAATCACTTATTAATGAAAAAATATAAAGTGAATTTACCCATTTTTATAATAAAGAATTAACATAATTTAACTATATTTATGAGTTTTATCTAGAAGTTAAAATGGAGAGAAGTTGACGCATAAACTAATCTAGTTGAGCCTAACATGCTTTTAGATGAAAATAGCAAATCATCATTGCCAAAGCTTTTTTTGGTTCTCAGATCGAAGTACCGAATTAGCTTTGATACAAAAGTTTGTTGGATTTATATGTGATATTCTAGTTTGAAATATCACTCCTTCACTTTCTTTAAGGTATTGAACATTTTTATATAATTTTTTTTATCGTTTATTTAAAAGTTTTAAGATATAGTCGAATCACTAACATATCATTAATACCTCACGGTACTACTGTTGAGATATGACTTGAAAAGCTTGTAAAATATTTGGAAAACCGGAAAACAGGAAAAAGGGGGAGCTCGGCGTGCACCAAGGGCACACGCCGTGGAGCACTGCGATGGTGCTCGGCGTGGAGCACCACTCCACGGCGTAGAGCATGTATTTGTGGCCAGTCACGATTTTTTGGTTCTTGGCGGCTAGAGGATCCTTTAATTATGCTAATTATTGTTTCCTAATTAAGTTTAGGGCAACATTAGGTTTTCCTTGTTTGGTTATAAATATCTAGCCTAGGGTTCAGTCATATGTACATCAAACACTCAAGTTAATAAAGAAGTCTCTGGTTCCTGCCCGTGGACGTAGGTCGTGACCCCGACGACCGAACCACGTTATATCTTGTGTCGTGACTTGTCTTGTTCGTTATCCGCATTTATTATATTCTAACGCTTGTTTCGGGTATCCCGATCCTAACATGCTTGTTGCCCTTTTTCATTTTTTACTTCTTTGATTACCATGTACCTGCTTATTCATCCCCCATTTCTTTCTCTTGCCTTATCATTTGTTTCGGCTGCACGCAGTGACATTTCGTTTATCATTACCACAACCTCTTTCCGTTTTGAACCACCATAGCATAGCCCTCCTTCTTCTTATTTATATTCCCGCAGACTCCATATATCATCATGTGCTGCTTTGATAACAAAAACGTGTAACAATTGAACATTTTGCGTCTTTAAATTTTTGTATGTTATCTATACGGTTTCTTCGATTTAGGGCTACAAGTAAAGTAGGAATTATTGACATTTCTCTTGATCATCATGGAGTTCATCGTTCTATGCAATTGTATGTTTGTGAACATCAGCGGTACTTGAATACGACTGCAACTTTAAATCTAGGCATGGAGACAGATGGTTCACGATGTTGTTCCTTAAGTGATCTACTTGCTAATACACATGCCAGGTGCTTGCTAAAATGACTAAACCAAAAAATATATCCAATTCAAAGAAAAAGTAGCTTCAAATTTCTTTAGTTGAATCATAATTATTCAAAATATTGCAGTTAAAATTTGATAATTTTGTTTTAAATCAAGCATATATATTCTAATTGTAGATTGTCTTTGTGGTCATTTTGTTTCTTCTTGTAGTGCAATTGGAGTTGGTTGATTTTTTAATGGTTAAAATGTAACAGCTAATCTTTTTTGTTATAGGTAAAGGGCAATGTCTTGGTCTCTTGAGATACAAACTTACATTCCCTTTGTTCTTGAGTATTGAAAGTACTAAAGTTTTTAGAGATCAAATAAGAGGTAAAGTTAACAACTATTTTTTGTTTTGGCTTTAATCCTTAATTGTAGCTTTGATAAACCCTTTGTTGGAAACTGTTATGTAGAGTTGACTATTTCATGTGCTTATATAACAATTTGACCTCAAGGTTTTGATGGACATTCTTGATAATTCCATAAAGGCTATTAAGATGTAATGATAAGAGTGTCATAGGTTTCATGTTTGTCTCTTCCTACAAGATTAGAATTTACTTAGGTAACTTTATTGTAGAGAAGATATGTTTTTGATAGGCTTATTGATAGATGATTTTAATTGTTGAATTTTTAATTTCCTTTACTTTTCTATTCATCTTTTAAAAACAACCTATTCTAAAGGAAAGTTGTGTGCTAACCGTTGATGTTTGCATTTTCATCTCTCAAGGGCATGCCCGTAGACATACACCCTTGCTTTTATGATAAATTCGTTACTTTGCTATAAATAAATCAAGTCGAATCACTCTTACTAATTATAAAGGCCAAAATGTTTAACATAATCCAATAAATAAGGATTCCGTCTTTCTAGCTGTGTCATCCAACAAATAAGCTGAAGTGGATAGTTGGTTATTTTATCTCTTGCATGCGATGGTTGAACCGATTACGCATACATAAAAACACATATAGTTGTATTAAAATTTTCTCATTTGGAAATTGGCACTTGGTCATTTTGTCTTTGACAAACATAGTATTCCAATTTCACTTTTAATTGTTTTGGTTTTTTATATGAGTGGACATAATATTTGATTTTATATATATATATATATATATATATATATACCCACATACGCCATTAGGAGTTTGATATTAATACCATATTCTATGATTATATATGAATTAATGAAAAAAAGATTAGAATGGCTCATTATCCCCATAGTAATGGTTGCTAGATGGAAGCTGGATTCGCATTATGATAGTGGTCAAAGTTTTGGTAGATGTTGTAACCAGGTGGCAAAAATTAATAAAAACATGATTGCTCTTGCAAGCTTCATGCTAGATTACTAGAAACATTGATGCTAACAATTCCACTTCTTTTAAAGAGTGACCCGTATTAGTCTACTTGGAGGGAGAATTTGTGGGAGAAAGGTGATATGTTTTAAAGTGGTTCATGTTCTTATCCCTTTAGGTGTGTTCAATAAACTATGTCAAATGAAGGAAGATAATTGAAATTATTGGATTAGTGAAATTACTGCAAAATGTTGATGTTAACATGATACTCACTTTATCCATATTTTAACACAAGGATGTGCATATGCACAACAAAACCTTCATGCACTTAAATAACTATGACACTATGTTGACAACACATAAAGGTGCTAATGATCATATCAACAACTTCACACTTAGAAAGTACTGACAATTATGTCAATATGACATAAAATTTGTAAAAAATTTACATTTTAAAGTTATAACACCTCAAATTACACACACATATATAATCAGAGTATAAAATAAACCATATCATAAGATAATCTATTAATTACATCAACAACTTGCAACGTAAAATCTCATACCGAGGTTCATTAAATTGAAATTAAAAGTAATGTGTATAGTAAAAACACTTCATGTATTAAAAACATCAAAACTGTTTTAGCGTAAGTCTTTTCATTGTGAGTTGTCTTCATTTCGCTGGAGCCTTGTCACAGTTCATTCTTGAAAAGAGTAAAAATAACAACAATAAGCATAAAACTTAATGAGTATGTACACTACTTGCACACCATCCTATGTATGTTCACATCATTTTTATATAACATAAAGGCATAAACTTAATATTATGCATTACATACCCGCTACCGAAGTACTCGGTTGTACCATACCTATCAGCTTCAGACAGTCATATCATACCTGGTACCATAGTAAACAGTTCTAGCATTCTCCATACCGATTACTCCTCATCATTTCATACATGTATCGTTAACATCACTTACATGTAATATACTTACACTTTAACATAATTGGTCATCAACGGCATATAGTATAAGTAAGAGTACTCACCTGACTCCAGTTTAAGTAAAAGCAGTGACAATTCATTAAGTATCCGGATGTACGCATGGTAATCACCTACATATAAGGTTTCCATAATATCAGTCCATCTACTAGGGTCACAACCCTATCTATACTTGACACTAGGTTAACCCTCAAAATTCTAAGCATAGGCCCCATTTTGCGATTCTGTCCTTACTCATGATTCACGATTGGGTCTTCTCCAGTGATTCAGTGACCTTGGTCACTTTGCGATTTCACGGTTTATGATAATTAATTTGAAATCCCATATAAGATATCATTTTGCAATTTACTATGGTTCATGATTGGAGAGTCTTTGAGGACTCAACCCTACTTTATGATTTTGTATCAATAATCCATTTTACGATTTCCTCCCTATGGTTCAATTTGTGATTCAAGTCTAATAGCCATTACAATTTACGATTCATGTGTTTAAGATTGATTTGCGATTTGACATAAAGCCAGATTTTGGTTTACACGTTATGTTTTGATTTGCGATTTATCCAATTTAACCATTCACGATTCGATCATTCAGTCTAATTTGCGATATAGACAAAATTTGATTCACGATTTGTTTGATGATGGGGAATCCCCTTAGGGACCCAACCCCAAATTCACGATTACTAGTACTTTACAATATTAACCCTTTATACGTGATTTTGAATTTGTGCTCTTGGTGTATTTCAAGAATAGATTTGCGATTCCAAGAACTTTTGAGATTGTTACAGCACAATCTACACATAACAAAATTCCATCTCACTTAAGACTTATTCAAATTATGAAATTCTTGTTGCATTATGTCCCAAACATCATTTAAACAAATGTTTAAAGATTAATTGCATTTCTATCAAGATTCAATGTTTCAAAATCCACATATACTTCTCCGTTTTCTCACATGGTTTGAACAATCCAATAGTCACTCAAAACCTCACTAAAACTAATTCAATTGACACAAAATAGGTATGTAAATGATCATAATGATACAAGGAATTATACCTGATTCTTTTACTTCGAAAACCAAAAGGTTTGATACGAATATCGGCTTCCTTTCTTCCTCTCTTGTTCTCGGTCTTCAAATAGTTCACACACAGTGCACACACTCAACCTTTTTTGGCAAAAAAACGGCTGTGGTATGTGTATGGGGCTTTGTGCCCTAATTCAAATTTATATACCTTCCTTGTATTCCTCAAATGACACTATTAGTCCTTTAATTAATAAATAATATATACAAGGTCACTTGGTAGAACTAACACCCCACTTTCATTAATATTTCATAAAATACTTTTACATTTAAAACCGGGTATAATTCATCACAACTTATACTTGTGTAAATATGTATTACCATTTTGTATAGTGTTGGCTATATATATTTTTTGGAACGGTGAAAGTATTTAAAAAACAAATCTAGCAAGATGCTAGGAAAAAAAGAAAAACGAAAAGGGATCGAAAACAACTAAGGAACAAAAGCACCACTAGGAAAGTTTCACTTAAATGAGCCCCATGAAAATTGATCTCTTTAAAGTTGCAATTGTCACTACTCAAGTCTAGTATATCTATCTATGATGAGAGGGGCTGCTGTGTAAGAAAACGCGGAATGGACCCAAACAATATCACCACACAAACAAGCAAATAGCAAGCGAAAACAAGAACATGAGAATTTATGTGGTTCACTTGATAGATGTGATCAAGCTACGTCCACGGCTGAACTAGAGATTACTTTTATTATTTGGTGCATAAAAGTTACAATTACAAGAGATGTATTTATAGGAGAAAACTAGATAAAGCTATCTTTCAAATTAATTCTATCTTTACTCAACTAACTTGTGATTTAAAATTTAAATCATGATTTGAGTAAATCCAATTATTATTTGAATTAATTTAATTAGCCTCCATCTTATCCTTAACAATCTCTCACTTGGAGGCGGATCAACTCAAATGTCATCCAAGACTTGTAATCTCTATAACATTTTCTCTCTAGCTTGGCGTCTTCCTTCATCACTACATCTGAAGACCAGCTGAAGCTATGCAAAGCTTCAACTTATCTGTTGTCACCACCTTAGTAAACATATCTGCAGGATTTTTCGTACCAAGGATCCTTTTCAAAGAAAACGTACCATCACGTATCACCTCCCTGATAAAGTGATACCTCATCTAAATATGTTTTGTTTTGCTATGAAACACTACTGCACTCTAATTATCACAATAGAGAACACTCTCATCCTATTTCATGCCCAACTGTAACAGAAAATTCTTCAACCAAATAAGCTCTTTACTTGCTTCTGCAATCGCCATGTACTTAGCTTCTATGGTTGAGAGGGCAACACTTTACTATAATCTGGACATCTAACTAACTACTCTTCCACCAACTACACAAAATCTATAGTGCTCTTACTTGAATCTAAACAACCTCCCAAATCTACATAAGCAAAGCCTTCTAAAATAACATCATTCTTTTTGAAACACAAAGAAGTTTTAGAAGTAACATTCAAGTAAAAGTCAATGAAAGCATACCTCTACCGAGAACTCGCTAGATTTCTCCACAATCCAAACCCATAATTTTTTTTAAAACAATCCCCCCATGCAGCACATATTTTGGTCCTTACTTCAAATTAGATTTGAGTTTCAACATAAGTTTTCATCCAGGGAAGATGATAGGAACACATTATTGTTTGTGATAAGGCTTAAGTGGTTAGGTTAGCCAATGATCCAATTTTGGGTTTATGTACTAAAGAGGGTTGTTGGTACTATATGCAAGACTAGTGGTACTTTGACTTGAGTGAGTGAGAGAATTATCAAACGTAACTTGTAGTGTGTGATGGTTAATATTAAATAAACCAACAGACCAATGTTTAGACCCGTTTGACTTGAACGAGGAACCAACAAAACAATGTTCAAACCCGTTTGACTTGAACAAGAAACCAACAAACCAATGTGCAAACCCACTTGACTTGAACGAGGAACCAACAGGCCAATGTCCAAACCCGTTTGACTTGAATGAGGAACCAACAGGCCAGTGTTTAAACACGTTTGACTTGAACGAGAAGCCGCTATTTGGACATGGTTCATTGTGGAAAGAAATTCCCGAAATCTTTCATAACTACATCACACGTATACAAGATGTAGGGGGTGATGGAAATTGTGGTTTTCAATTGACAGCCGCTTGTCTAGGGCTCAGTGAAGATCGATGGCTTTACATTTGTCAACAATTATTAGACGAGTTATTGAGTTCGTATGATGCCTAGGCTAGAGTTTACACTTATGTTATAGATTGCACATGTATATGATAATCATTATGTGATAGTACAATTAGGTACCCAAGGCCTCCTATTGTGGGTTTATGGATCCAACACAAAGCTTCGACAGTAGCTGCATGGGAAACTATGTATAGGTCGCGTCTAGAATCATAAAGGATGTAACGTCCCAATTTTTTTATAGATACAAATAAAAGTCAACACCGAAATAAGTACTGCAAAGGTTAATTACATCTCGAGTGAAAGTTAAAACTGAATTCTTGAATTAAAACAACAGTAATTGTTTAAATGTGGCAGGAAATTTAACATAGTCTAAAAATGTCACGGAAGCAAATTTGGGGATGAGCTATCAATTACGAGCTGGAGCCCCGCCATGGTCATCACCTTTAACAGCTCCACTTCAGTGGTAGAGGCACAGGATCGAAACACGGTTGATCTGATCAGGGCCCCGGTTTCGAACCACTCCAACTACACCCCCCTAATTAATTCGGTAGGGCTGCTTCACCAACGAGGGAGTGGCCCTCAGCTACTCCTAGGAAGAAACCCTCCAGAGAGACTCGAACCCGAGACCTCTCTTTCACTAGGAAAACTCCCTTACCGCCAGGGCAAGCCCCTTTGGTTAACAAGATTGGATTTATTATAACGTTTTTGTTGTAACTTTGATATAAACATTATAATTCTGATATAAACCACCCATGTATCTAACAAAAATAAGACTTTTCATATAGAAAAGATATTTTTGATAGCATGTGAATATAAAGTTACACATTATAAGGGTCTGTTTGGTTGGTGGTATTTTTAAATTCTAAGAAATCATGTGTTTGTTTGAAAAATAGAAATGAGATTCTGAATGATAGGATTTACTTAAAATCTTACCAAATCCTTTGGAGAAGGCATTTTTGAAAAACGACACCCTACGATTTCAAAATCCATAAACAAGAGATTTAACCATTTTACCATCTTACCTTTTTACACCGATTAAAACATTGTCTTGTCTACTCTCAACCCGTCGCCCCCCTTATCCACGACTCGGCGGTTCAGCCTTCCCTCTCCTATTTGGCCATTTCCGACGACTGCACATTGGCGAGAGCGTAAATCCGGCAACAACACACTGGCGAGACCTCACCTCCGACGAATGCACACCAGCAACTTCCTCCATCTCGAAATCTCTCTCTCGGACAAATCTCTCTTTTCCCTCTGCGTCTCTCTCTCTTTTATCTCTGTCTCTGTGAAAACATGTTAGACCACATGTAGTCTTTCATTTAACACCTGAAATCCATATATATGATCTCAATTTTATCTCTGATTTATTTGAGAATTAGGGGTCAATTTTATCTCTAGAAATTAGGGGCGAGGGTTATTCTTTCATTCAACAACCATAATTGATTGCATCAATATTAAGGGTCGATTTTATCTCTGGAAATCAAGTTATTTACAACATATGGAACAAGTTCTCAAGATATTACTATCAACTTCGAGTTTATTGGCTAAACTTCATATTGAATCAAAAATAAAAATAGTGAGAAAGTTTGGCAACGTGTGCATGACATGGTTCATGGGTCAAATACTAGTAGATTTGGTTTTGATCTTGTCACCCGTTGTGTGGTTGCTGAACATAATGTTTGGGATGTATATCTCAAGGTAAATATAGTTTAATAATTATACTTATGTTATTATTTATTATTAATTGTGTTATATAAAATAGGTGCATGAAGGAGCTAAAAAGTGGAAAAACAAATCGTTTCCTCATTTTGAAGACTTGTGTACCATTTTTGGAAAAGACAGGGCTCAAGGAAATGAAGCTCGAGATTTTTTAGACATGGAAGCGGAGGTCGAGAAAGAGGAACAAACTTAACATTGGACAACGACGATGATGATTAACTGGAAGTGCATTCTAATCAAGTTCCACCAAGTCGTTCAACCATGCAACAAGAAGTAACATCAACGGCAACTACTAAAGGTAAGAAAAGGAAGCGCCGAGTAGACCCTATGCTTGAGGCATTTCAAGAGGCGGTTACGTTTCTTGGAGAGGGTATTGAAAAAATGTCAAACAAAATGAGTAAGGGAGTTAGAACGAGAGGACTTTGACAAGAAGCGTTCCATGATCACATCGGAAATTTTAAAGTTGCAATCATTGACTAGGTTCGAAAATTTAAAAGCATGTGAAAAGATACGAGATGATGTTAAGAAGGTAAAATTGTTTTGGGACTTAGACGATGCGGATAGGGAATACTATATCAAGTATATTTTAGAGCAATGAGTGTTGTGAGATATTTGGGATATGAATCTTTTTGGGACTATGTTTTGTTGACACAAGACTATTATGTCAAGTATGTTTTAGACTATTATGTTTTAGACATTTTGGAACTATGCTTTGTTGACACAAGACGGTCATATCAAGTATGTTTTAGGACTATATATTTGTCTTGTTAAGTGTTTTGATTGTTTTAAGTTTAATTGGTTTATGTTTAAGTTTTAGTTACATTTTAATTATTAATAGTGTAATTAATTAGTTATAATTTATTTGTCAAACAATTAATTACACAAACAAAATTGTTTAAAATATAACTCAAGGACAATTCTGTTATTTATTACGAAAG
This sequence comes from Drosophyllum lusitanicum, assembly GCA_032274825.1. NCBI lineage: Eukaryota > Viridiplantae > Streptophyta > Magnoliopsida > Caryophyllales > Drosophyllaceae > Drosophyllum > Drosophyllum lusitanicum. The sequence goes on along the minus strand of JAUEJL010123597.1, from coordinate 1,120 downwards.
CAATCCAAATCCTTTGACTAAATTACAAAACAAACAGGATTTCAGAATCGCAGATTTTGTTAACCAAACACCGGTCAAAATTCATAGGGTCTGTTTGGCGAAACTAGCTGGGACTGGGGCTGATTAATTGATAATCTCAAGCCCAAGTCATAAGCAACTTGAAAAGGCTTTTATTTTGGGGCTTATGAGGGATTATGGTTTTAATTATCCCCTCAAGACTTTAACACTCGAACGAGACTAGAGGGTTGGGGATTATGAAAACTAGAATCCCAATCCCCTATAATCTTCCATAAGCCCATTGCCGAACACACCCATAATCATACAAAATGCAAATCCTGTAAAATGCAAATCCTTCGGTAGAATGAAAATTTCATAAAAAAAATCTACGAACCAAACGCCCCTAAATACACTTGAAAATCAGGATAAAAAGCCAATAACGGTTATGCCTTCCAAGATTTCCTACCCTGTAGCACGTTTATAACTCTTAGAACTTGTATATGGAGTCATTTAACATTATTAAATTTAGGATATGTCGCGGACATTTGGAGTCATATAACATTATTCATAGGTGCTGTTTCATAGAAGAAACCGATTCATCCATGTAAAATATCAACACAAGAAACTCAACTACTCAAGAGCACAATAAAAACTTATGAACCTACTATAACTAACAAATACAATCTACAATGTGTATAACCTGATACAAGTTATCACTTCAAAATAAGCAACCCTAAAGAAACCATCAAGAAGATGACCTCTTAAGCTAAACCAAAAGGATGAAAAAGAACAACCGAAACTAAGTATCTAGATATGAACCCTAATCTGCTCTCTCAATCCTTTAAATAGCACAATATTTTCAAACAACACCATCACATTTGTAACTCTTCAAAACTTGAACAAACTTCAACCAATTTTACACTTCTAGCCCTCCAACTTTCTTCTTCCCAAATTCCTAATTCTTGCTTTCTTCATAAACCAACCTACAGAACAAACAAACAAGCCAGTTACTAACACACAACTAAAAATATATTCCATGTTATGATTAGGGGTGTACGTTCGGATGGATCGGTTTAATCCGATCCGATTGAGTAAATCCAATTGGATTTCGGTTTTGAAAAGT
>JAUEJL010123596.1:0-36127 GCA_032274825.1 Drosophyllum lusitanicum | reverse complement strand
GGGGTTAGGGTATGGTTAGGTAAGGGTGGGTGGGGGTAGGGTAGGGGGTGGGTGGGTGGGGTGGGGTGGAGGTTAGGGTCGGGTTAGGTAGGGGTGGGGGTACGGTGGGGTAGGGTAGGTAGGGGTGGGGAAAATATTTGATTTACTTATTATATAAATAATAATGATAATAAATAATTAATATTAAATGGGTCGATCCGGGTCAATATCTAATAGTAATTGATCCGATTCAAATCCAATTAAATAGATCTCTATATTATTGGATCAGATCCAAATCCAATTAAATGGGTCGATGAGTCAGGTTTGATCTTTAAAAGATCCGATCCGGTTTGCTCCATTGACAGCCCTAGCTATATGTATCTTTTAATCTCTCTCAATGTCGACGTTGCATACTACTCTTTTTAAAGTACTCACATGTATGACCTTATAAAGTTATATGATATTGGCTATGACATCATAGTATAACTGAGTGTGCATACTTATCATAAAAGATTCCCGCGTGTGCATATCAGTATACTACCTTATGATATGAACCTAAGGAGACCCCTAGTCAGACACTTAGGTCTCATTTGTTTTGCGGAATTCGAAGAATTGAAATGGAACTGAAATCAAATTCCGAGCTATATTGCGTTTGATAAACTTGTTTTTAAATACAATCTCATTCTTTGGAATGTTTACAATCCTTCAAGAGATGGAAAGTCCATGGCAAGATGGAATTTAAATCAATTCTATTTCTTTAAATTCTGCAAAACAAGCAGGATCCTAGACAATACCAAACCATAAGATATTTTATACTCTGGAGAGAACATTGATATCTAATTTTAATTTAAACTTTATGAATCGACTTTCAAGAAGAGGATATAGTTAGGCTTTTGTTTTGCAACACAATATTAAAATTTGAGTAAGAGCATGAATAAAGTCAACTTACACAAAAATTAAATTTCCTAATACCCAACATTAACTAAACATAACCGGCCAACAAAGAAAAAAACAGTTGGTCTGATATGATCATGCATTTTATCAATTTTAGTCATCAGGGGAGACAGAAATATTTCTATTTTAAAGAAAATGAGCAAATCTCATCTTGCGTAATTGCAATTACCTATGCAACTTCCACTAAAATTAGATATGACCCTTATAATTTACTACTATGTTATGGAGTAGTGTTAGAATGCACTAAAGTCCAAAAGTCATCGTGTTATAAACAAAGTACCTTAGATAATGAGAATAACCTAATTAAAACATGTTTGTGACATCATCCATGAAGTACTCTCAAAAGCGTGTACATCCAATATCCATTCATAACAGATATTTATAAATTTGGTCTACAACTCTTTGTAGCTATATTTATTCCTATGAAAATCAACCAAACTTCCCGATGACTTTATAGTCTTGTTTTGGTTCCCACGATAACAACTAGTCACGAACAAGTTTTGAAAACCTCTTAAAAACCCTTAATGAATCTGAGATAAAGTTACCTCTTATAACATCTTAACAGAATTTATGTTTCATTATCCTATAACAATTAAGCTCATTCCTTCATTAATATATGTCAACATTAACTCCTCCACTACTCTACATGCATGGACACCTTTCACGGTCGCATTCGGCAATCGCACGCCGCTGCGCATCTCTCTTCTATATATTTTGTTTTTAATTCCCTATAATATTATGGTTTGATATTTGTTATTAAAATATTTTACTTTACAGTTAGAAAAGTTTAAATTTAGTTAAATATATAACATTTGAATATAAAATATTACAAAACAGATAATTACAACCATTCAGATTATTCAAAAAATAAACAACAAAATATGAATGAACATTCAGATAGATATCATAATCATCTCTTAATATTCAGACATGACATTTAGATTCAGACTCATAATCTCTTAATAAACAAACGACATCTAAGACTAATTATGTATATTTATGTTTGTCAAAAGGCTACTATTTACAACATCAAACTAAAATTACTATAAGCATGGACGCATCCAACCAGAGGGTGCGGGCTGGTTGGTGCGTGACCACACCCAAACACCGCTGCCCCCACCCCCTAACACCCCCAGCCAGTTTCGGTTCACGTTGAATTTATTTTTTCTTTTTTACTGTTGGATGTTGTTCTTTTTCTTTTCTTCTCTTCTATAAATATCACCTTTTACCTTCATTTTTTCACACTATCATCCATTATTACCCCATTCTCTCTTTAAAAATTTTATATTTTTTAAAAAATAAAGTTTCTTTTATATACAAAAACTAATGTCCTCTTTGTCACCTTCATCATCTTCATTGTCGGATGATTTGTATTCATGGTTGGAATCGTCATCAAACGGGGGAATAAATCTCGCCGCATATTGGAAAACAAGCACTAATTTATTTCGTGGAATACTAAATACAATTATAGAGAGGTTGTTCAATGATGGCGAATCACATAGTTCGGAACCAAGACAGAGAGGAGTTGATCAAGTTAGAGACCGTGAAGGTGCACACGACCGGCTTTTTAAAGATTATTTTGCAGAAAACAGTAATTACGATGACGATATGTTTAGGAGACGGTTCTGCATGAGCAGACGACTATCCTACGAATATTGGAGGATTTAGAGCAGGAGTATACATTTTTTCAACCGGAATTGGATGCTAGAGGCAAAAAAGGGTTATCTCATTTGCAAAAGTGTATCTCGGCAATTCGGCAAAAGGCATATGGGGTATTCGCTGACCTTTTCGATGAGTACTTGAAGATGGCGGCATCAACTGCACGAGAATGCATACAGAACTTCTCCAAAGGTATCATCAGACTTTATGGTAAGCCATACTTACGCAAACCTTCATACAATGATATTCAACAATTATACGCTGCACATGAATCTAGAAACGGGTTTCCAGACATGTTAGGAAGCCTAGATTGCATGCATTAGGATTGGGTGAACAACCCAACTTCATGGTGCGAGCAGTATATGAGAGGTGACCATGATCGGCCGACTATTATGCTAGAGGCAGTGGCATCACAGGATTTTTGGATTTGGCATGCATACTTCGGGGTTGCCGAGTCTAGCAACGACCTTAATGTGTTGAACCAGCCCTCGTTATTTGATGATGTATACAACAGGAAAGCACTTGAGTGTCGTAAATGGAGTCGTCTACAAACATGGCTACTATCTTACAGATGGAATATACCCGAAATGGGCTACATATGTCAAATCATCACATGCCCTATTGATCAAAGGCGTATAAAGCTTAAAGTCGCGCAAGAAGCGGCAAGGAAGGACGTAGAACATTGTTTTGGTGTACTAAAATAACGTTGGCACATAATAAAAAAACCCGACAAGATCGTGCTTCCCGGTAAAATACGAAGAGTAATATATGCCTGTGTTATATTACATAATATGATATTGGAAGACGAAGGTAATGCGATTTTTCGTTTTGATAAAAACGCTAATCAAGTTGATAAGGAGGATGAGGTTGAGATTAGCGAGCAACAATACAACGAAACCGAGAACCGCATCATAACCTTCGAACGGATTTAATCGAACATATTTCAAGGCTTCCACGAAATAACGACAACAATTAGTTATCTTTTTTTATTTGAAATTATGTATTTTTTTATTACTAAAATTTAATGTTAAAATATTAGTTTACTTTTATGAATAATAATATTTTATATTATTTCTTGTAAATTATTTATAAAAATTAAATTGTTTAAATTAAATAATTGTAATAGAAAAATAAAAAATAAAAAATGTAAAAGATGAGATGATTGAGAAGGATAAATGTGGGGGTTAGAGTAATAGGAATGGGATAGAGGGGGATGTGAGGGAAAAATGATGTAACACTAACGTGACAATGTGAAGTGGTGGTATGGATGCCCATAGCCTAAGGGGGTGTTTGGTTGGAAGAAATTGGAATCCATTTCATGTGTTTGGTTTAAGATTATGAAAGGAATTGGAATTTTAATAATGGAAAAATGCCCTCATTTGATGGAAGTGAGAATCCTTCCATTAACCTAAGGAATTTGAATTCCTTTCTTCTCCCAACTCAGTGCTCAATATCGACCATATCACCATCGACGACAGTGGTAGGGGTGGTTGTTACGGCGATTGGTGACTGGTGACAGTGGTAAGGTGGCGGCGAAAACACATGAAGACGAGGGCGATTTAGGGCGACCAACGATTTTAGGGCAACAACTGACGATCGTCGATTTACGGCTACAACTGACGACCGACGATTTAGTTGGAGGCGACGACGACCGACAATTTAGGTGGAGGCAACGGACGACCGACGATCTAGGTTCCTCGACAGTTTGTCTTGGAGGCGACCGACGATTTAGGGTTTCTCGTCTTCTGTGGTGCTAAGGACGGTTGTGTTGGAGGCGACGGCAGTGGTGTTGGTGTTGGGGAGGTGGTGGTGGTGTTGGTGGGGTTGTGCTGGTGTCGGTGGTGAATGGTGGCAGAATCCCTAGTTGTACAACCAAACACAAAAGGTAAGGAATTACATTCCAAATACAATTTCATCAAATTTCATTTTATTTCTAGATTCCAATTCCATCCACAAATAATCCATAAACCAACCACCATCTAAATGTATATACTTTCAACTTTTGAGTATTACTAGCTACGTGGGTATCAACTCCGTGGAAGTTTACATTTTACAATTGGGTAATCAACATTAATCAATAACATTAATTAAACATTATGAAAAACACAAATATACCCACTTGGAAAATCATGCTCTTATTTGATTTTTTTAGGAGGTTATTGTAAACAATAACAATCTTAAATTTAACAAAACAAAATACATCATTTTTAAATAGATAAAATAATAAGCCTCTTTTATAAATCTTTGCAAATTCAAAATGAAATTCCAAGTATTTCGAAAATACTTTTCTAGTTTTGACTCCTATCCAATATCTATCTTATTATTTCACACATTAATGTTTATTTATATTAAAATATTAATATCATTAAATTTAATAAATAATCATAACATTTCTTACATTATATATTCAAAATATATGATTTAAAAAATATTTCATTTCAATCTTTCCTTAAATTGGATAGTTTAAGTTGGCCCAACACGTACTCCGACTAACTTTTAACTATACTTAAACTATTCCTTTTTTTAAAGTTAAAATATCTTTGACTGAATTGTCAAAACACTGTAACTGATGAATAAGTCTAGAATTTAGACTTATCTCTGTAAGAATTTTAAAGTTTATATAAAACTGTCCGGATTTCGCATATCCTTAATTTCAATTACCACTTGGAATGAAAACAATAACAACGCAGCCTCTACCACAACGACGGACGATAGGAGGCTAATCAGACATAACCGTCACCACCTAGAATGAAGTCCGGTCATATCACCAAGGATTGGTAGTTATTCAATGGTGAAAACTCCGGCTAGAGCTAAAAGCGTAATCAGAAAATTCAAGTTATTACTTTAACAATTTACTAACAAGTATTTTACTATTTAGCTAATAATACTTTTTTTACCTAAATCAACTCTTTTAAAAAAGTAAAATACTATTAACCCGCCATCACCCCATTTTATTGTCACAAATTTCAAAAATTAGTATTTAAACTCAAAATTTAATCTCATTTATCCATTAATTACATATTTGGATTTTGATACCATAATGTTATAAAACGAGTTTGAAACAAAACCTCGGAATTTATTTCACAAAAACAGAACAAGAAATGGTCGATTCTCAACTGTTTTTTTAACAGCAAATCATACATACACGCTCTATCTTACTCCTAATTAAATATACAACTTTTGTCCACAGCAAAATTATAACCGGTGACCATAGGTCATCTGCAACACTTTTACAACACCTTGATACTGCTAAACTACAATCTCTTAAATTTTTTTACTACTATTGCTGCTTGCATCGATGAACATAGGGAAAAAAAAGGTTATGCCTTCTTCTCTAACAAGCTAGGCTACGCGGGCTATGAGTCATCTGGGCTGGAGTTGGGCTTGCTTGGGCTACCTCCCAATTTTCTTTTGTGGCTTGAGGTCAACAATTTAGTTAAAGAAAAGATTAGTACACTTGATGAAAATTATACGTGAAATTATTTTAATTAATTAATTAATAAACGACTTATATATTTTGGAAACTAATACTTTGCTAGTTGTATATTAAGAAAAAGGAAAGTATGTATATAAAAGGTATGTTCGGATAAAGAAACTAAAAGTCATGTTCGGATAAAAAAACTACAAGTCATGTTTGGATAAAAAAATCGAAAGCTTATTTTGAACAAAAAGCTTTTTGAAGTAGCTTTTAAAACTAGCTGGAAGCTTTTTCAATAGCAAATTACCTAAATACCCTCTTAAGCTGTTTTATAATTTCTTCTATTTTTATGATTTGTCCTTTTTTATCATTTTACACTATTCAGCCCCAGCTACTAGTTAATTTGTCAAATACATATATAAATAAAATATACACCTTCCAGCTCCAGTTTACAGCTATCAGCTACCAGTTTCTAGCTTTCAGCTTTCAGCTACCAACTTCCAACTACAGCTACCAGCTATTTCCGCCATACACACCCATAATTACAGTATTTTACAAAACAAGAATTTATAAACTTTAATAGTTTATTAATTAGTGGACATTATCATAAAATGATATTAAAAATAATCATAGCTGTTTATTATTCGTGTGTAAAGGAATTATTTGTTACTTTTAGTAATACATTATCATATAATGTGTGAAAATAAATTAAAAGCTTCGAATGTGTTCGAATGTTAGTTTTTAGATTCTTTTTCGTACACGTGGAATATATTCTATAGACTTTATTGAAAGTAATAATAATTATAGGTAATCCAAGAGTGGTGAATTATTCTAGTTAAAGGAACAACTATGAATGCAATGTTTACGAAAACTCGAAAACTTGTACATTTAAGAGGGTGTTTGGGATTGTTTTTTAAATATTGATTATTTAATTATCGTGGTTTGAATCGCATATAATTAGTTTAAAGTGTTTGAGTTTGTGTTTTCAGAAATAAATTATTTGCATTTTGGATACTACAAAACGCAGTTTTGAGAATTTACTTTTGAGTTGCTTTTTCAAACTGATTATTTGATTATTGTGGTTTTACCCTTTAAAAATCAATTAATCTACTTTGCTAAGCACTTAAAAAACTGATTATCTGATTATTGCGATATGAAGCAGCATAATCAAATCCAAACACTATTATTCAGTAACTCGTTCTCTTACAGCTGATTATCTGATTTTGATTATTAAAAACGAATAATCTATTTTTAAATCGCAATCCCAAACACCCCTAAGTTTGATCAGAATCCCATGAGTTTATCTTACTTATTTACATACTTTACAAATGTTCAATTGACCTTTAACACATTAGAAAATCATATTCGTTTGATGTAAGTGTGACAATACTCAACACGCCACCTCACATTTGGCATTCTTTGTGTCTAACACATGGATGCTTATAGGTTACGTGGAGTATGTGTGGCCGTTTGGCCAACCACATGTGGGCTTGGCTCTTATACCATATAAGTTTATAGGGTTCCAACTCAAAACCAATTAGTAATGAGTAGAGTAACTCATGACCCTTATTAAGCAAATTACAAGTCACACTTATCCGATATTAGACAATACTCAATGATTCATTGTTTGGCTTTGAATAGGATCTAAAGTTGAAAACTAAAATGACTACGAGTTGTTGATCATCTAGATAGTGCAAAATGAAAGTTGAATCACAATGTCAACAAGAGTCTCTCACTTCCCTTAGAACTATGAAAATGTAGTTGTGTGTCAGTTCTATGTTGACAATATACCTAGATCAAGGCACCTTGATAAGTTTTATAACTTGACACAACGATGTATTATGGGACCATGTTCTATGTTAATTCACCTTGCTAACGGAACATTCTAAAAATGGGCTTAGTAGTGAGCCTTACGTCCTAGATTATAAAAATGGTTTATTTTAGGGATAACCGGATAAAAATTTAGTTGGTTCCCTGTATTTTAGGGACTAGGTGAAATTACCTAAAGTAATTAAAGTTTATATTTTATTGAATGGTTTAAAGTAGCGGTTTTAAGTAATAGCTGGTAAGTATTTTTAATGTCCAAGTTGAGTTGTAAGTTGGATAGTGGAGCGAAATACCCGTCATTTAAAGTTGACCGACTCATTAGGTCGACTCCCAGTCTCACGCCCTTAAATCGAGTCATCTTCTTCTCCTTCATTTGGTAAATTAGGAAGAATAAAAGTGAAAGTAGGAACAAGATTAGAGTTGTCATAAATCAAATATAAGGATCTGACACAAATTACTAAAAATAAATTCAAGTAAGCCCCTTGTGTTTCATCTTTGTGTTTCTTAGTTCTTGTGCAAGTAAGATGATGATATAGGTGTACATAACACCTCTTTTTGCTTAATTATGTTGCTATTAACTTATTTAGATCATTGTAGTGTCCACAAGAATGAATTTAACCAATTTATGGGTAATTTAGATTGAAAACCTATTTATATTGAGTTCTTGAGAATTTAGGTTTGAATCCTTGCCGATGATTGAGTTCTTGATGTTAAAAGGTTCTAAGAAGGTCACAAAAACCTTAGAAAGTGTTGGGGAAATACTTTGGAAACATTTGGGAATTCTTTATTATTGATTTGGGCAAGAGTAGAGTTGTATTCGCTGTTATTAGACCATGAGACCTTGAGGGATTATTTGAGGACTATAACTCAGACCCAAGAGTAGTTAGGCTAACAAATTAGTGTGCTTTTTAATATGCTTCATTTAATTAGATGTTTGAGATATAATTGATTGAACTTCAAATTAGTGTTTGTCTGGTTAATAATAATATTAGTTTAGCTTCTGTGTTATGTTAGATCTTATGCCTTTGACTAATCATGTGAGTGTTTTATTCATAAGTTGGTTTAGATTAGTCTGATCTTTTAATTGTGATCAGAACACTTATGCATGTAAACTTTATTTGTTTGGTCGGTTGTATTGGTTTAGAAACACCACCTTTATGTTAGTTTTGTGGTGGTCAGATGAATTTTTGGTGTTCAGCACCACCTAATTCTGACTAAGGTTTTGTAACTCTGTTGCTTTTGAATATAGTAGCTTTGATTATGTTTGAAACCAATCTTTTGAAAAAGTTTAAATTAGCTGTTAAATCTAGGTGTTACAACTAATGCTTGTAAAGTCTATTTTGAGTAGTTTAGAGGGCATGGAATGATTTTTTCAGGGAGGGGTTTGGGAGAAAAACAAAAAATTCATTGGGTGGGTTAGTAAAAAATCTTAAAAAGGGCTTGGCTTTGGGGGTTTAAATGTCGTTATCTTATAAGAAGCAAACTTCGGATTGTTGAGGAAGAGGTAGTGAAGGTTTGTCTCAAAGGAATGTCTTCTCTAAAAGAAGTAATTCAAGTAGTATACGGCTTAGACAAGTGGTTAAATAAGGAGGCAAAAGGGTGTAAGGTCCAAAGTCCACTTAAGGAAGCATTGTCAACATAGGAAAAGATCTAGAGAGTTTGGGATAAACTTCATAGACTCATTTGGGAAAAAGTAAGGGATGGTTGTTCAATTGGGTTTTGGAAGGGTAATTGGGATGGATCGTCAACTAGATTATGAAAGTGCTTTTTCAAAACGTATTTGGGTTTTGGAAGGATAACCGGGTGAGAATTATTGTCTGGAACAAAAATTTAAAAGACTATTTAACTAGGAATTTAAAAAAAGTAATGAACATGATAGAAGAGGGAGGAGGGAAAATGGCGTCTAGTATTAGGTTTGGAGTTAGAGAAGAAAGAGGAAGAGAAGCGGGCGAATTAGAAGAACTCTCGACTTTATTAGATAGAGTGGAGTGGGAATAGAGGATATCCGATGAGGGTATAAGGTGGTTGGGAGAAAAAGAACGTTTTGTAGTGAAAAATCTTTGTTTAATGGTAGATGAAATATTACTAGATAGGGCCCATTACAAATTGGTGCAAGTTAATCCCCAACAAGCAATGATGTTTGTGTTGGAAGATATGAAAAGGTAGGATTCCTATCAGATTTAATCTAGACATCACATGCATTAATTTACACTCCACGCTATGCCTAAACTGTGAAGACCCAGTAAAAAGCTTGGCTCATGCCCTAGTTAATTGTAAGGAGGTAAAACATGTTTATAGATTTCAAGTCTTTGGTGGATAGCTTGTTAGAAGATAGTGAATCAAGATGGAGAAATGGGATGATAAAAAAAGGTGCAAACTCAATGTTTTGGTTGTGATATATCTTGTACATTGTGTTCAAACTGAACAAGAAACAATGCTCTGATCAGGTTTTCAACTTTCTATTCCAAAATTTCTATTGGAACATCAAAGTCCAAAAATAAGTCTAGGTTGGTCATAATAGTTATTGAATCCAAGCTCAAGCCTAAGCCTCATTATTGCTGTGTTGATAGTTTCCTCATTTATAGCTCCAAAAGGGCTAGATTTACTCGTTACTTTCCTTTTGTTTTCTTATAGTGAAATTTACAGTTGAAAGTTCTCATAATCTAGTTTGGTCGATTTTGTATAAAGTCACTATACTCTTTATATAGTTTATTAGTTTAATTCATTGTTTAAAAACGAGTTAAATTATAAATTCATAATGAAAAAAAGATACAAAATAACAATTCATATATTGACATTGAGCACGCTCCTCGCACGTGCGATAAATTCAAATTGATCCATCTCACCGCAATACAAAATGAGAGCTAGGGTTTGGGTTTTAACAGGTCGGCGATCTCGGGCAGTTCGGTCACCTGCCCGTTTTTTGCAATTTTCTCTTTCCCCTCCTTCTTCATCCCTCCCGCTTCCTGTCATTCATTCGAAATATAAACGTCCCCAAATACTCTCTAATCCACACACACATTCGCCCTCCTTCTCTTTCTCTCTTCAAATTTTGCACTTCATTTCAGCCTTTGCGGCACTTGAAGTTTCATCTGCGTTCATCGGATTTTCCCCAAATTTTAAGGTACAAATTGTTGATTATCATTTTTATTTCAGGTTAGGGTTTTTGGAAGATTGAGTTTTGAACTGTAGATCCAAGTTCTACTTCATGTTTTGCTACGGTAGTAGTAAGTGTGTTTTGTTTTTTTCGGAGTTTACGTTTGCTGATTGGATAGTCACTGTGTAGGGTTTATTTGGATGTTGAGCTTTTTGGTTGTTTAATTTCTATGCCTCACTTAGAGATCTTAATGTTTCGCTTTGATTGATTTAATCACTTCTAGGTTTACTGATTTACTTGATTCAGTAGTTGATGACCGAGCAGGTGAAATGCGCAATGCGTTTTGAAGTGAAACTGTAGCTTTCCACTTATGACTTATGAGACCTTTTGTTTGTAATTTTTGGTTCTATCTAGAGATTCGGGAGAATGTGTTGTTCTACAGTCGTAGTTATTCAACTATTCATACATGTGCAAAATTTTTCTTGAGTTATGGTCACTAGGCTCTATATCATTAATTCACAGTGCTAAAAATGCATCCGCAAATATGTGATTATTGACCAAAGCATTTAAGAATGATGAACGTGCTTTTTTTTATTTTTACTTCTTTTTTAAAAAATCTTATGATAACATTCGTAGTGAGATTTTGGTTGATTTTGAGTAATCAATAGCTGTAACATAAAAATAGGGTACATCTAAAAGGATAATCCTAATTAATCTTTATTTGATGTTTTCTAAATAATCCTAATTATGCTGTTAAACATTATAGTCTGAAGTAATATGCTTTGGGGACAATGGGAAAAACAGGATAAAAAAGATATAGATCTGTCTAATACTCTAATCTGAATAATCAAGTCATAACATTATGGTTGAGAGAACATGTTAATTGTTGTATTTGTCTTACAGTTCTAGAACTATTGTGCATCTTGAATGTTTGTCACTTGCACTGTGGGGTCTTTTAAAAAGCATTTATAATATTCCATGGAAACTTTCTGTTACAAGTTTGTAATTTGTGCCACTAGTGAATGAAACATTTCTCACAGCCACACTCTTTTCTAACCACCATTACTCATTCTGTTTGGATTTGTCCTGTAACTTTCAGTTGCGTGCCAATTATAAGAAATTTATTGTAGCTCTTGTGTTCTTGAACAGGGAAAAATGGCCGTGGAGATTACAGAATTCCTTTTGTCTGCTCAATCAGCAGATGCAAAGGTCCGAACGGATGCGGAAGGAAGACTTCGACAGTTTCAGGAGCAAAATCTTCCTGGATTTCTTCTTTCTCTGTCAGTTGAACTCTCGAACGATGGTAAACCTCTCGAGTCTCGTAGATTGGCTGGTATTGTGCTCAAGAACTCTTTGGATGCTAAAGATGCTACTACAAAGGAACATTTGGTACAACTATGGGTATCAACTGATGTTTCACTCAGATCCCAAATCAAAAACTTGCTCTTAAGCACTCTTGGGTCATCCGTATCTGAAGCAGGGCACACTGCAGCACAAGTAATTGCCAAAATTGCTTCCATTGAAATCCCAAGAAAAGAATGGCCTGAACTTATTGGTTCTTTGCTCGGAAACATGACCCAACAAGATAAGCCCGCATCATTGAAACAAGCAACATTAGAGGCTCTTGGTTATGTGTGTGAGGAGATATCCCACAACGATCTTGTGCAAGATGAGGTTAACTCTGTCCTCACTGCTGTTGTTCAAGGCATGAATGTCAGTGAACAGAGTTCTGTACGTCTGGCAGCAAGTACAGCATTATACAATGCCCTCGATTTTGCGCAGACCAATTTTGAAAACGAGATGGAGAGAAACTACATTATGAAAGTTGTTTGTGAAACAGCTATGGCTAAAGAAGCAGAAATCAGGCAAGCTGCTTTTGAATGTCTTGTTTCGATAGCATCAACGTACTACGATGTTCTTGAGCCGTATATGCAGACCCTTTTTGAATTAACTGCGAATGCTGTTAAAGGAGATGAAGAAGGTGTTGCCTTGCAAGCGATTGAATTCTGGAGTTCAATCTGTGATGAAGAAATCGAGCTTCAAGATTTTGAAAGCGGCGAGGCTGGAGATTCATACCCACATTCCCGATTCATTGAGAAAGCTCTCCCGCTGTTGGTCCCTATGTTGCTCGAAACTTTATTGAAGCAAGATGAAGATCAGGATGAAGAAGATGGTTTATGGAATCTGTCAATGGCAGGGGGAACATGTTTATGTCTTGTTGCTAGAACTGTTGGGGATGCTATAGTGCCCTTAGTAATGCCTTTTGTGCAAGAAAACATATCAAAACCCGATTGGCGGTCTCGTGAGGCAGCTACGTATGCATTTGGATCAATTCTTGAAGGTCCAAGTGTCGAAAAGCTTTCCCCAATGGTCGTGTCTGCATTGGAATTTCTGCTTAACGCTATGAGAGATGAAAATAGCCATGTTAAAGACACCACGGCATGGACTCTAAGTCGAATCTTCGAATTATTACACAGTCCAACCACTGGATTTTCTGTTATTTCACCTGCTAACCTTCAAAGAATCATGGGGGTCCTTCTAGAAAGTATCAAAGATTCTTCCCATGTTGCAAAAAAAGTCTGTGGGGCAATATATTTTCTTGCTCAGGGTTATGAGGGTTTTGATACAAGTCCCTCTGCTCTCGCACCGTATCTTGCGGATATCATAACTTCTCTTATTGCAACAGCTGAACGAACAGATGCGAACGATACAAAATTAAGATCTGCTGCGTATGAAACATTAAACGAGGTTATTCGCTGTTCGAGTCTTGCTGAAACATCTCAAATATTACCACAACTTCTTTCTGTTATCATGACAAAACTGGGACAAACAATCGACCTTCAGATTCTTTCATCAGATGATAGAGAAAAACAAGGAGATTTACAAGCTTTGCTTTGTGGTGTCTTGCAAGTTATTATTCAGAAACTTAGCAGTACTGATGAAACTAAGCCCATTATACTTCAAGTTTCAGACCAAATAATGATGTTATTTCTCAAGGTGTTTGGTTGTCGTAGCTCGACTGTACATGAAGAAGCAATGCTTGCAATTGGTGCTCTTGCTTACGCCACTGGACCTGAATTCGGGAAGTATATGCCCGAGTTTTACAAATATTTAGAAATGGGTCTTCAGAATTTTGAAGAATATCAGGTTTGTTCAATCTCTGTTGGGGTCGTTGGTGATATTTGCAGGGCTTTAGATGACAAGATTTTACCGTATTGTGATAATATCATGACACTGCTTCTTAAAGATCTCTCGAGTGGCGACCTACACAGGTCTGTTAAACCTCCAATCTTTTCGTGTTTTGGTGACGTGGCACTTGCAATTGGTGAACACTTTGAGAAATATGTTCCTTATGCAATGCCAATGATGCAAGGAGCTGCGGAAGTTTGTGCCCAGATTGATGTTAATGATGAAGAGATGGTGGAGTATGGCAATCAGCTTAAACGGAGTATTTTTGAGGCGTACTCTGGTATTTTACAAGGATTTAAGAATTCAAAAGCTGAGCTCATGTTGCCTCATGCTACTCACCTCTTGAAATTTGTCGAGGTTGTTGTTAAGGATGCCCACAGGTATGAATTCTATCTCTTAGTATGTGTGTTTTTTAGTTGCTATTTGTTTAATTACCTCTTTGTTAATCTTGCTCATGCTTTTTAATTTTTATTTTTCTTATTTACACTCGCATGTGCATCTGAGCTCTCTGAACCCAAAAGTAGCTACTATGGGCAGGGCTGGCAATCATAGTACTTGAACTTGTTTCCATTTTGTTTTTTCCCTGTAAAGTCAATCACTTGATTTCAATTGTCAAATGGGTTTCTGAAGAACAAAGAAGCTGTTTGAAAAAACATTGATTGTTGCTTAATAATTAACTAAAAGAAACGTCTGAATGTACGTTTTACTTCCTATATTATTCATCCATGGAAGTAACAGTTTGTTTTTGTGTTTCAAGATTATTTATCAATATCTACTGTTGAATCATGAATTGAATTGCTTTTTTCATGTCTTTGTGAAGTAAATTGATATGTATACATACAAGCCATTACAAAATAAGCATGCAAGTTAAATAATATAACTACTTGTATTAATCATTGTACTATTGTAGTGTTATTTCTGACTAGTCACACATAATTACATCACCAAAATATGAAAAATCATCATAATCGTCATTATCATTATAATCATCATAATCATTATCCTTATTGTTTCTACTTTCTACTACCGATGAACTCAAAATTTTGACCAACACATAAAGTTATGCAATCTATAATTAATTTCTGATTTCCTCAAGAACTGAATTCTGGTTCTTTTAGATCAACACATTTCAATATTTCATCATTTGGTTTTATTCATTTCTGCTAACGTATTCATGTAACGGGATTTTGCAGGGATGAAAGTGTGATAAGAGCAGCAGTAGCAGTACTGGGAGATCTTGCCGATGCACTTGGCTCAAACGTGAAGGTGTTACTCAAAGATATGACGTTTTGTAGCGAATTACTAGGAGAGTGCCTCCAATCCGAAGATGAACAGCTTAAGGAGACTGCAACGTGGACCCAAGGAATGATTACCCGTATATTTACGGTTTGTGGGTAATAGTGTTTACTTGTTTTATGCTTAACTGAAAAATCCGCTTTTTCACTCTCAGTTTGAAAATCTGGGTCGGGTTGGGTCATACCATGTTGTGGTGTCTTTTGTACTATGAATCTAAGTACGAAATTTGGGGGATGATTAATGTTTACTAGACTTGGCATCAAGGCCACTATAATGGTGGCTGATCATTTTTATGCAAACTCTGTTTGGTTCCATGAGTTTATGCTTGTTCCTTGTCTTATAATTGTGTCTCAAGAATTTGCAATATTCTTGTTTTTATAAGCTACATAAAGCATCCGGTAAGCTCAGTAGGGTGGGGCGAGGAAATGGGATTCTAGCCGTTGCATTTCACTGAACCAACTCACCAAGTAGGTATTCTCACCAGTCCGGGGGTGGGGGGAAGAGGCCGTGAATGGGTGGGCCGTGGGGCTGCTGTTACCGAGCGGGCGGGTCGCCAAGTGGGCTTCTCCCGCATCCCATACCGGAAGCTCTTAAGGATGGTTGTTTTATTTAAGGCTTTAAGCCCAACCAAGTGGGCTCAAATTGTTTTATTCACTATTTTAGTTCTTCTTTCTATGAAGACCAGCAAACACTTGCATAGAAAATGGATAATTAATTAATTAGTATATTTTGTTTTATTGTACAAGTTATCTAAGTACTACTTTGTTACTTATAAGTATTATTTTTAGTAAAAGTTTTTATTTGAATTACTTTTTTATTTTTAAAATTTTGGTTATTAACCTTATATATAAATATTTAATTGACTTCATCTAATCTAGTAAATAGTTTTCATTTATTTTAATGCAAGGGGTAAAATAATAACTTTACATGTAAAACTACGAGATTAAGACATTAAAGCTAATCTTTTATAATATAGTATATAAAATACACGAGATGTTACCTTAAATAGAAGTATTTTGAGTAGAACATTAATTTTGATTTTTTTTGTACAACATGACTCACAACTCCTAAACCTATTACTAAACATACATCTTGTCTCATTTGCGACTTGAACCTAAGGCAGCGTTTGATATAGATGATTGAGAGAGAGAATGAAATAAGTTATTTCGTTGTAATGAAAAAAATCTGTTTGTTAATCATGCAGGAATTGAATGAACAATTACATAAGGAATATGATTCCTTTCATTTTATTCCATAGGGGAGGGGTGTTCTTTTTCTCATTCCATCATGAAATGGAATGAAATTTAATAATTAATCAACTTTTTATATTTTTTTACCAACATTAATAAACATATTTTTAGATATTTATAAAATTTAATAAAAAGGATATTTTCTATAATGATTTTTACTAGTTTTTTAAATCTTTTTATGTTCAATCTTTCTATCTAATAAATTATTGATCTACATACTTTTATTAAAATATTAACTAATTAAGAATAAAATACATATTAGAATGTGTGTATAAAATATAAACTTTTGATAAAGATAATATTATTTTCAAATAAAAATAGATATATAATATAGAAATATATCCTCTTTCTCTAAAGATATTGTAAATACAATTTAATTGAATGACTCGTTTCATTCCGTATGTAAAACAAACATGATAATAGAATGCAATTGGTCATTCAATTCCATCACCCATTACGTTACCTTGTTCATTCCATTCCTTTATCATTACATTACGTTCAATCAAACGTACCCTAAGATCTCGGGAATCACTTTAAACACTAGATACCGCTAGACTAAAAGTTAATAATTTTCAATTGGGTTAAACTTCTTTTAAGGTGAGAAGTTTTTCTTGTTACTTAGAAAAAAATTACATTTTGTTGTTACCTTTTTGAAAAGAAATTTGTCAATGATAATGCATGAGATATTCATTCATGGACTCAATGTTTTTACTTTTTAGGACCACATGGTGAATGTAGTGCATGGACTCTTATGATAAGTTTGGTATTTAGAATGTCTTGGAAGGCGATGAAATCTGTAAAATGAACTGAACTTCTAAACAATTAGATTTAGGATGAAGCTGAAGTACATTTCAATCCTGTTTTCTATTTGATTTGTAAATAGTCAAAATAATTGGAATGAAACACCCTTTATTTGTTTTTATTTAAAACTTCATTATTGATTAGGTTAATGTAAAACAAGTTCGGGTCAACATGAGCCGTTATAATAAAAGTAATTAAGTAAAAAATCAATTTAAATTCAAGTTATTATTATTAGGTTCTGTTTGGTTCGTGAAATTTTGAAGGATTTCACAGGATTTGCGTTTCAAATATCTTGAAATCCCATGTTTGGTAGAAAATAAGAAGGGGTTTGGATTTCAAATCCTATAAATGTGGGATTTCAAAATTCTTGCAGGAGTGGTGATATTCCTAAATCCCTTCTATGTGGGATTTCAAAATCAGGACTACCTACCCAACCAACAATCCACGGTTGCCTTCACCACATCAACCGACACTTGACTCTCACCGCCGTCGCTGCCCAAATCGGCCACCGCCGTAATCGTCACCAGCCTCCACCACCACCATAATCATCGCCCTTCACCGTCTTCGTCTCCGCGTTCGCTGTCATCTCCCTTCTGCCACCGTCTCTGTCACTGCTCTAATAGGCCATCGGCATAACCTTCCACGTCTCCGCCGTCGCCCTTCCCTAACTCCGCCTCCCTCACTGTCTACCTTCCATGCCTCTACCACCGCTACCCTTCCTGGCCACCGCCACCGTCGCCCTTTCCCGTTTCCGCCATCGCCCTTCCCCTTATCCTTTGTCGTCACCCTTCCCCGCCTCCGTAGCCGTCGCCCTTCCCTGTCTCCGCCGTTGAGCTTCTTCGTCTCTACCTCCGCCATCGTTGCCCTTCCCCGTCTCTGCCATCTCCCTACATCGTCTCCACATCTGCTTCCGTCTCCCTTCAGCATCTCCGCATCCGCCTTCGTCTCCCTTCACCATCTCCTCCTCCACTGTTTCCCATATCCGCCTCCATCACCGTCGCCGTTTCCCGTCTCCGCTGTCACCCTTCACCGTCTTCGGCTCCGCCGTCGTCGCCATTCACCGTCTCTGCCGTCGCCCCTCGCTGTCGCCGCCTCCGCCCTTCACCTCCTCCGCCTTCACCATTTCCGCTTTCGCCACCGTTACCCTTCACCGCCTTCGCCTCCGCCATCGTCGCTCTTCACTGTCCCCACCTTTGCCGTCGTTGTCCTCCACCGAATCCGCCTTCCCCATCTCCGAGCCAGTCTATTTGTGAAGGTGAGTCAACTTTATCACCATCTTTCCCATAAAAATCCCATAATCTTTTACATGAATCAAACAAGGAATGTGATTGGATTTGAAATCCCATGAGATTTGAAATCCTTAGGATTTCAAGTCCATAAACCAAACACCTCCTTATTGTAATAGTCACCAAAATACCACAACACAATTACCACTGCCACTCGGCATCATCACCATTGATCGTCATCGACGGTAGTGGTGGTTGTGGCTGTTGTGGGTAATGGTGGTGATATCGACGACATTGGTCAATGGTGGCGTTGATTGTGGCGGAGGGCGACGGCCGGTGGCTATAGCTGCAACAATGATGGTATTGGTGGTGGTCGGTGGTGACAACAGTGGTGTTATATGCTAACTCTTTAGGTGATTACAAGATTGGAACAAGAGAGTAAGTGTGATTAAAACTACATGGATGCATTAGGGTGAGTAATCTATGTCTTGAATATGTCTAAGATGCAATGCCATCTTTATAACCAAGTGCCTCATTATTATGCAATAATAGCCTTTTATATGTTGTGTGAAATGTGTTGTTATATTTACATATATGCGATTGTGATACTTAAAAGACAAAGTAGTAGCATACTTGAAGTTAATATATGTTTATGTGTGTTAAGGGTGGATTATGTGCATCAAGGTATTATACATGTAGAGTTGTGTAACATATGAGAATGATAGATGTATAATTGTTTAAAGATTTACCTACACTCTGTTATACATGATAAGATGCACAACCTGTTTTCGATGAGGGGGACAAATCTTAAGAAATGCAAAAGGTCACCTGGTCTACATTCTCGTTTGGTAAGTGAGTTGGTATTATTAAGACCCTATTTGAAGAAAGAGTCTTGGTTGCCCTAAGTGTTTTTTAGCACACATTAATGACAAAGGATCAGCTTGATGTGATATTAGTTCTAACTAGGGGTGTTCAAAATCATGTGAATCCATTAGTTCTGAATATCCGAAAATACGATCTCAAATTATTTGAAAATTCGGATATCCGAATTTTTGGATTTGGATTCGGATAGTAATTTTCAAAGTTTCGGATATCCCATATCTGATATTTGAAAATTATTTTTTATTTTTTAGTTTTATATTGCTAATCTATTTATTTTTCTTAACATATAGAGTTTTATGTACATGTATTTTTTATTTCGAAGCATATTTGAGCTAATTTTTTGGTGATTAAAGTTTAAAATATGGTTATTTAGTAATTATATTTTTTAAAAATTTATACAGTAATATATGTTTTTGAATATGTCGGATATCCGATTTCAAATACAGACTCAATACTGAAAACCAACTATCAGAATTTTCAGATATCTAGTTTTAAACACCCCTAGTTCTACCTACCATTCCAACTCATTCAATAACTCAACTCACAATTCTAACAACTCCATCATTAAAGAGAAAAGAATTGTCATCGAAGCGCCTAGACCTTGTGCAATTAAGTACCTTTTTTCAACTCATTGATGTAAATGGTGGTTAAATGTAACGCCCCAATTTATAAAACTAGTCTATAACTAAAACCCATAGGATAATTCACATCTGGCTGTTTACATGAAAAGCGGAAGCGTACTAAGTTTGAAAACCGTTTTACTGAAAAGATACAAACATATGTACTACCACGAGTTTGGTACAAAATCTTGTCTTTTACATTACTAGACGTTAAGTGTTTCAAAAAGGTTTATTAAATGTGGTCCAACAGGAGCTTTGCCCTTGCCTTTACCACGTCTTGCAAAACATTTTAAAATAGATTCTGATAAGCTACTAGAGCTTAGTGAGTAAACCAGACTTTCAATCATATAAGTGTATAAGATCACATATAAATAACATACGTATTTCAAGAACATGCCAGCCTCTTGTTCTAGACCCAGGACAGCAATATGAGTCACAATACTGTACTAATTCTGAGCCACTACTGCACAGAGTAGTATGCTGATTAATACATATGAATATACATGAATGTATTATTATGTAATAAGTAATAACATGCATGCTGCACATATGAGAAATAGTCTAGAAGACTCACCTTGTAACTAATGTAAGCAACTAGCAATGAATATCACTTGTATATATATATCCAAACAGGTTCCTACACATATAATATAACAACACATGATTCAAGATCCAAAGGAAGGAGGAGCACAAGATGGTACATATGTATGTAAGGATCTGTTGTCTGTGTGTTTGTGTAGAAGAAAGCAAGTGTTATTGCTTATATATCCTTATGTATAGCATAATGGCAACACCAGTCCCACAACTAATTGACTTTAATTTGAACGGTTTTAACCCCTCTAGTTTTATAAACATATCTAATCACATATACCCACTTATAACATATATAACACTTATATATTAATCATATTAAGACTAATCAAAATCTGGGTGTTACATTAAAAAGTTAAATTATTTAAAATTATAGATATATAATTAATTTACAAAATTAAATAATTCATAATAATCAAGAAATTATAAAAAAGAATTATGATTAAATATTTAGAGTTAATTATATTTTTGGTCCTTGCGGTTCAATGGTTTTTATGATTTTAATCCATAACTTTTAATTTTACGGTTTTGATCCCTAAATGGCCAAGTCTCTTACATCTTTGACCTCTGGTCAACCTCCGACCTTTTTTAATCAATTTATCAATTTTTAATTTATTAATTTTCTTTTAAATTTTAGTTAATTTATCCTCTTACTCTTTCTTACATCTCTCTATCTCTCTCCCTATCTCTTCCTCTCGGTGACTTTCACCACCACCATCACTACCACTGTCACCTATAACAACACCATTACCCACCACCACCTCCTTCACATAATGTGACAGATCCGGCAATTTTTCTTAGGGGGATACTTTTATGAAAGATGGCAAGACGACTAATGTAATGAATCAAAACATATTCAGGTAAAATTGTGTCAGGACAAACTCGTTCGGTAGTTGAATTATTTTGCTTTAGTGTTGAAACTTTTAAAGGCTTTTTTTTTCACAAATCGCAACATAATTTTACAATTTCATAGTTAAACAACTAAACTATTCAATTGAACTATTCCAACAATTCAATCAAAGACCTAAACTATTAATAGTTTTAAGAAACCTAAATGGGGTAGAGTAAACATATTACTAAACAATGATTCCTATATGAAATATAAAATGTTAATTCCATTTATTTCTAGCATCTAGTTCTATTCTTTGAGTAAATCGAACCATAAGTCATACAAAAACGAACTAAATAGACATAAGAACTAAGGATACGAACCTTTGCACTATTTTGGTAATGATCTGAGGTGAGGGGTGGCAATGGGACCATGGGCAGCGGCGGTGGCATGAGGAGGGGAGGCCGATTGATTCATGAAGTTTGCTTAGTCGTGGAAATGTAGAGATGCAGAAACAAAGGAACGATGCAGAGTAGTAGCCCTAATCGTTGTTTTTTGGTTCTTCAAAGTACTTAGAAGCAGAAATTGTAACACCCCAAATTTTACAAAAGTTATTACTATGAGGTGCTGAGTAAAAGTTGGGGAAAACGAATAAAAGTTATAAATTATTAAATGGTTTAAAATAGTGATTCCAAATATATCTTCGTTGGGATTTATAGATATTGTATGGATGAGTTGTAAGTCGGATAGGGGAGCAGGATACCTGCTAAAAGATGACCACTGACCAAAGGTCAGCAGCCTCCTCTTCTTTCTTTGTTTCTTCCCTTCTTTGTTCTTTTACTTAACACACACACATACAACCTCTTGATTTTTGTTTGGAAGAAGAAGATCAAAGAATTGAATTGTGATAGATTCAATAGGATTCAAGATTTAAATCAAATGCAATTGAGGGAATCAAAGTCTAAAGATTGTAAGCATTCGTCTTGTGTTCTTGAAAGTTTTGAGCAAATGGGTCAAAAATTGGTTTAGATGGCGTTTTATAATCAAACAGTGTTACTTTGATGTTTACTGGAGTTATTGGATGTTATGTAGTAATTATAAAGTACTGGAAATGTTCTAGTAGCAATTAAAGTGAGTTTTGGCTGGAAAACGGTAAGTTCACGTCGAACTATTGCTGCCGGTTGTAGAACACGGGCCGTGTAGAGAAGGATAGGCCGTGTAATAGCCCATGTAGGCTTACACGGGCCGTGTACAATTCAACACGGGCCATGTATGGTTAAGATTGAACAATGGATAGAACACGTCTTGTATAGCCGTGTGAGTGGGCTGTGTACATGAACACGACTCGTGTTTATGGCTGTGTTGGCCACTTTTTCCCAACAGAATTTGATGTTGATGTGGTTTCAAGTGTTTATAGGTGTTAACCAATGATTGATAATTGTGGGATTAAACATAATTCAGAGTTGTAACAGATCTGCTAAGCTGAGTACCTCAACCATACTTAGAGATATTAATTACCTGTAATTGTACGTATACAATACTAGAGTGAGATTTATTGCATGATTGTTATTATCTGTTGATATCAAGAGCTTTACTAATAACTATTTGGTAAAGAGTATAGAGATAAACAAAAAATTAATAGAGATGAATATAACTTTATATAAGAGATGCAAGACAGAGATACATGTTTATGACTGAAGTTGTAGTATTCTAGTATTATACTAAATAACGAGAGACGAGTATGAATGATTAAATAAGAAGCGAAAACCAGATAAATAAAGAGAGAAAAGGGTCGAGTTAATATTTAATAAATAACCATACACACTAGAGTGCAACTATAACTAATGTTGTGTGGTTCACAAATTTAAGTGTTATACGATGGTTTAAACAAACAATGATGATATGTATAATTGCATAATTAAAGAGAATGCGTTCTTACCGAGATATACTTTATAAATACATATTTATATACATTAAGAGTACACGTGGGTAACTGATAGAAGTAGTATCCTTGTGAGATACATATCAGAGTGTTAGAAATAAGAGTAACCGTATGTGTATATGTATATAGAGTTTGATAGACTATGTCTATGTACAAATATATATATATATATATACACACACACACACACACACATTAAAAGAGAAAAGTGAAATAAAACGAATGACAGATGAAGGAGTAATGTAGAGAAGGTGTAAATATGTAGTAATATATATGCTTACACCATGATTAAATGAATCAAAAATAAGAGGATAATTAGAGTCATAAACATTACATGTGTGGCTATAATCGAGATATTTATAGCTTGTCAATGTGATTATGTGCGTGATGACAGAGTTTATGATAGGTATATAAGAGATCATGTCTAGGCCAATACGGTTATATGTGATATGTGTATACGTGATGCTTATTCTAACAGATGGCTTACTCTGCTTATGTAGCAACTAGCGCAGATGGCTCATTGGTAGACGGCTAACCCGCCTGAGTGGTAGTCATTGTCGGTTGATACGACTGACACGATACTGATATAGCATCAAGGGATCGATGTGATCTCAGAAGCCGATATGACTTCCGATAGTCGGGGACTACCGGTGGTTGGGGACCACATATGTGATGTTTGATGATTTGGATATTTGTGATGTATGCATATAACTGTTTGTATGTGCAATATATGATATATGTACTGTGTTGATGATAGTGGCTTGAGTGGCATATAAAATAGCTTGAGAGGCAAATCGTAAGTTATTCGACTAATATATTGTTGACATGACTTCCAGATGTGGTGTATATGAGTGATCATATACTTGCCTAGACTATTGATACAGCGTGAGCTTTTCTGGCATATTTTGATGAAATCACAATTACATGTTGATTATTATCATTTGAGTACTTTGTCGACTTACTCACCGGGCTTTCTAGCTCATTCTTATTGTTGTTTATTCTTTTCAGGTTTTGTGGCAGACAAGACTTCTTAGTGGACATTCTATAGATTCTTTGTGCAACACCAAAGAAAACAGCTTTTACATTTACCTGAGTCGGTTGTTGCTCTTTTTAATAAAGTAATATTGGTATTTCCTTGTTGCACGTTTAAAAAAAATGAGCGTTACATAAATAAAAAGACAAGATTCCAAGATTTTGAGAAGCAAAAATCATCGGACTAGTACTACCTTTTGTTTTCTAAAATAAGTTAGGGGCACAAGGCATGGAGAGTCTAGACACTAGGGTCCTAGAAGTAAATTGAGAAGGGGCCTATTAACACCTTGTTCTCGAGTTATTTTAAGTAGGGAAAGGAAAGGATCGATAAGGAAGGAAGGGGGAAATTGTGTTCTTGAGATTTTTTTAAGAGGGAAAGGAAAGGGTTGGGAGGGATTGGGAGGGGCAATTTTGCCAATTTTCTTTGATAAATCTTTCCTCACACTTTTGGGATGATTGAGAGAGGAAGTGTTTCAATCCTTCCCTTTCCTTTCCTCCTCTCCTCTCCCCCTTCCCTTTCCTTTGTTTAAAAACTCAAGAACAAGGCATAAACGATTCCACGATTTTGCGGGTTCAGGTGAAATGTTAATGCGAGGGGGGGGGGGGGGGCTCCCCCTTTATACAACGTGGCTCCGTGTAGCTGTTCACAGATCTCTGTCATCCTTTTTTCTCTACCGCTACCAGCTTCTCCCATCACTTACCCATTTTCACACATCTCTCTCTTCTCGTTTCTCTGTATCTTTGGTAAAGCAATCAAAATATTAGATCTCTCACGTGGTTTTGTTTTGACCTTTGATGAGGCCAGAGGTGGGTGGTGGTAAGGTTTCTAGGTATCGAATTAAATTTCTAGGTTTTAATTTGGGGTTGAATTTCATTGTGACTGTGATTTTTGGGTTTTGATTTTACAGTTTTTTGATTTGTTCGTGTTCTCTGTTTTGTGGTGGTGAATGCAATGGAGACCAGAGTTAGTAATTGTGTCGGTGGTGATGATGGTGGTCTTTTAGGTTTTAGGATGACTGTGGTGCTCCTTTAAGTGGACAATGACGATCAGAGATGGAGGGTGGTGGTGGCCAGAGGGGTGACCAGATTATTAGGGAAGGAGAGGTAGAAGAGAGAGAGAGGGAAGGGGGGAGCGGGAAGAGGTTGAAGATGAATAGGATGTTAGGGACGGTGAGAGGTGGAGAGAGAGTTGTTTCACTTTTTTAAGTTTCAAAACAATTTAAAATGAAATAAAAACAAGAAATTAAATAAAAAATAGAGGGTAGAGGCATAATAGTCTTTTTGATTTAACCAAGGACTAAATTCGTAAGACCTTTGGCCATTTTAGGGACCAAAATCATACAAATAAAAAGTTAAGAATAAAAATCGTAAAAACTACCTGACCAAAAGGACAAAAAAATGTAATTAACTTAAATATTTAATTGAAAAGACCAGATTTATGTATAAGACACATAAAGATCTTGAACAAAAAGACTAAATGTCTGTGTGTCTAAAGGACTAGCAATTGTAACCTACCATCTCAAACAATTGTTTTTATATCTTTTATTATTAAAATTCCGAATATGCAATTACTTGTAAACCACAAAAATTATTTATGTAATGTTGTCATAAATAAATGAAAGATATAATAACATAATAATTTTAGATATAAGGCAAGATGTTATGCATATCCCACCCTCTTCTTGGGTCCTACTTGGCAACAGATAGATTCAAGGAACACCAAAATACCCCCTTTCCTATCCGCTATTTTCTTCCCTTTCGGCTCCATACACCCGAGAACCACCTCATCCTATCCCCACTTTTCACCTCTCTTTCTCTCTACGTGTCTTTACGGCCGGTCCAATATGCTTTGATACCTTATGCGAAGCGAGTTACTAATACCCATATGTGTGAATCAATCAAGCAACTAAGCAATCATGCAATTAAGTATATAAAGCAATAAGCAAAGAAGGCATTAGACATAAATCACATATTACAAAATAAAGCTCAAGATTAGAAGGATAAAACCGATTAAGCTTCAAGCCTTCAAACTTCAAAAGTTTTATAATTGAACCTTAGACTTTTTTAGATAGATGTACTTTGATTAATTCTACAAAACTGCAACATTTCAATAAACAAAACACATCAAATTCATCAAAACGCTAAAATCAAATTTCTAAAATTATCTTCAACATTAAACATATATCAGATTTCAATTAAAGCCTTAAAGGAACACAATCAAGAATATTAGTATATTACAAATTAAAACACTGAAAACAGAATTTTATAACTTTATAAAACACTAAACAGAAATCAGATTTTAATTAAAGCTTTAAAGGAACACAATCAGAATTATTAGTATATTATAGATTAAAATACTAAGATCAAATTTCTATAATTTTAGAAAACGCTAAATAGAAATAAGATTTCAAAGCCTTAAAGAAACGCAATCGGAAACATTAGTATATTACAGATTAAATATGTAGCAAACAGATTTAAAAAAGCAATTATAAGAAAAAGTAAAACAGATTTAAGTTGAACCATTCGAGATAATGTCAATGATATCATGGATACACACAACAGAGTAACACAAATTTTAGCCTTTTAGGGAATTATGGCATATATTTAATAGATTCATCATTCATTATTCAAGAATCAAAACTATTAAACTAGATTGATGATTTACTAGAGTTTGGAATGACGAACAAAAATCAGAACTCAAAAAATTAATCAAAAGTAAAAAACAGAAATTAAACCTCAAAAGTAAAGAGGGCGACGGGCACCGGACAGAGGAGTTGGTGATAGCTCAATAAGTGATGGCTGATGGGAGATTGAAGCTTGAAATAAACACTTCGGCGATAAGCGACGGGCTGATGCAATGCAGTTGAAAATCGACAGACGAGAGTTAGGGAATGGATGTGGATCCGGTCAAAAATTCGAAATTGGGGCAATATGGTGGAGTAGGAGAGATTGAAGCTTATCGCCATCGAGAGTCTTGTCGGCCATTCGACTACCGACTCTTCGTTTTCTACGCCGCCCATCATTCTCGTCTCTTTGTTTTCTTCCGCCCATCATTCTTGTCTCTTCGTTTTCTTCTGTCGGAAACGTTGTCCGTCGTAAATCTGTCGGAAACGTGGTCCGTCATAGTTCCGTCGGAAACGTGGTCCGTCGGAAACATGGTCCGTTGTAAATCCGTCGGAAAAACCCGTCGCAAATCTGTCGAAAGTCGATTAGCGAGGCCCCTTTTTCCGGTGATCATATTCCGTCGGAAATCCGTCGGTAACGCCGTTTTCCGACGGATTTTGCCGTCGGAAATCGCCATGTTTGTTGTAGTGCAAGGCCCAATTGCTCAATAAACTTTTTTTATTTTATAAATGAACTAGGTATATAAACATTGGACTGGTCATATGATGCCTCTTAGCCCAATTGATGCCCTGGGCTTGCGCGCACGGGCCGCCCAGTACCTGAGCCGACCCTGCGTGTCTTCTTTTCCCTCTCTTCCCCCTCTCTCCTTCTCTTCATTAACAATTAATTAAAAAAATAAGATTAAAATTGAGAAGAGGAAAACTTTGACTGTAGAGTAGAGAAAGTGATTTAACTCATTTATGATTTAACAACTAATGTGATGAAGAGAAGATAAAGGGAATTGAATGATATGACGGATGGCCTAAGAACGACAAACAATGCAATAAATACTAGACCATATATAGAGACAAAGCTCGAGCTCTAGCTCTTATACTTTTGATCCCTAAAATGGCCAAAGCTTCAAGCTTGAGCTCTTACGGATGTAAACGAGCCCAGTTGAACCGAGCTAGATACTTATTGAGCTAGGCTAGTTTAGGCCTTTTTAACCTCAAGCTCGGCTCGTTAAGAGCTCGTGATGTTGAGCTCGAGCTTGGCTTGTTGAAGATTTATGAAGCTCAGGCTCGGCTCATTTAGGCTCAGGTATTATTTTAATATTTTATTAAAATGATATATATAAATATTAAAAATTAAACATATAAAAAATATATATTATATTATATTTTAAGCTCGTTTAGGATTGTGAGCTTACATGAACCCACTCTTTAGAGTTCGAGCTCGGCTCATTTATTAAATGAGCATTTAACCAGGCTCGAGTTTAAGCTCATTAAGGCTCTGCTCGGTTTCAAGCTATTAAAGATCCGAGCTCGAATAACTCACAAGTAGCTCGACTCGTTTACACCTTTAAAAAACGACAAAAATAAAACCTATAATTCTAATAATTGTACACGTACTTGTGTTCTTCTCAACATTTGCTCGTTATATACAGTTTCAGAAACTACACGTGTATGCCCTTGAGAACCTCCATATGTAATAAGTGTATATATATAAAACACAACATACGATGATTGTATATCGATCTTCTTCCTTTTTTCTATCTGCGTACATACTAATTAAAGATGAAGACGATTAATAATCTTATGTTCATCATCAAGTTACTCTTTATGGCTTTCTCCTGCATCCTCACTACCATGGTTATGGTTTCTCCCAAAACCATTGTCCAAACTTTACCTGGTTTTCCCCATCCTCTCCCTTTCAAACTTGAAACTGGGTAATAACAATAATTAATTTATATTGATATGTTTTTTATTTTTATATAATTTTGTTTGGAAATTGAATTTATATTTATATATATAAATTATAACAGATATATTGGAGTTGGAGAAGATGAAGATGTGCAACTGTTTTACTACTTTGTTGAGTCAGAAGGGAATCCAGAGAAGGATCCACTCATCATTTGGCTTGCTGGAGGACCTGGTTGTACTACTCTCCATGCCTTCTTTTTTGAAATTGGTATGTGGTCAACTTAATTTATATTAATTAAACTTTGTGATTTGATCTTTTTCTAGGAAGAAAATGTTTGTTTGATATAAAAGTGTTTGTCTAAAAAATTGAAAACTAATTAATTACACCCTAATTTAAATAATTATTATTTAAACTTTATATCAGTCAAATTAATTTGTGTTTAGATTATTAAATTGGCAAATCGGTTGAGTATTGTCTTACACTAAACGAGTGATACAAATTTGTAACGTGTCTTCTCATAGGTCTGGTTTACTCAGAGATCATGGTTTACTCTACTTATTAGTCAATTGGTTCTGAGTTAGAACCCCACAAACTTATACGTCTATATAACTACAATGTAATGTGTTTTGAAAATTACGATCTTTGTGAAAATGGTAGGACCCATTAACAACAACCAAGTACAATTAGATAGAAAAATATAATCATTATTATATTTTGATATATTGTTGCCACCGTCTTCATTTGAACAAGTTGTACCGGTTAATTATGAAGTTACTAAAATATTGTATAAATAGACATAGTATAATTTCAAAACAAGATAAAAAAAACGTATGAATTATAGT
This sequence comes from Drosophyllum lusitanicum, assembly GCA_032274825.1. Taxonomy (NCBI): domain Eukaryota; kingdom Viridiplantae; phylum Streptophyta; class Magnoliopsida; order Caryophyllales; family Drosophyllaceae; genus Drosophyllum; species Drosophyllum lusitanicum. Next base: position 6,166 of record JAUEJL010123596.1, on the reverse strand, counting down.
AGGTCGTCTTTTATTAATATTTTTATTTAGTTGCACTAAACTTGCTCCCGTGTAGTTTTATTTAGAGTAAATTATATATTTGGTTCTTGTGGCTTCCTGTAAATATGGATTTAGTCCATGGATTCGAAAAGTTACAGGTCCCGTTATGACTTTATTTCACTATTGGTCACTGTATAAATTATATATTTGGTTCTTGTGGCTTCGATGACATCTCTCCCGTTATGAACCATTTCTGATCACCATGCATACCAATTTCAATCATATTCTGAACACACTTTTCGATAAAAACACACACATTTGGATCTAAACACACAATCAAACACATTTCAAACCAAATTTCCAAAACATCCGTTTATACATCAAGAACACCCTAGTTAAATAAGATAAGCGTAAGGACCCTAGATCTAGCACAATGAGCAAACACAATCAACAAGATATGATTCTAGTTCACATCAATGAACAAAATTGAAAACAAACACAATACGCCCTAGATCTAAATGTTTCCCATGAAATCGACCCACCAAGTTTGAAAATAAAAACCACACACGCGCACTAAATCTTATGCGTAAGAGCCCTATATCTAAATAAAAACAAAAAGTAAAATAGAGAATGATACGAGGGAGGTAATGATGTTATTAAAGGAGAAAAGGGATGACCGTTGGAGGTGTGTTTGAGTGTGTGTTTGTGTGTCGACCATCAGAGGTGTGTATGTCACCTTTTTACTCTTAAGGTGAAAGTTTTACAGATAAGGGCGATGGTTGAAGGCGACGGTGGAGATGAAGTCGACAGAGATGTCATTGAAGTAATTAGCGACATTGTAGGTGGTTGGAGGGCAAAGGAGGCAGCGGCGATCGAGGCAATTTGGTGAGAGAGAGAGAGATTTATTAAGTTATGCGAGTTTTTTTTATACATTTTAAAAAAAGATTTTAAATCATTTCAAAATTAAATTGTGGCATTTGAGTGAAAGCAACAAGTTAGTGGCCAAGAATTATCGATTTAAATGAATAAATTAATAGGATAAGAGTAATTTGGTCATTTTAATTTGGGGTGGGACCAATAGTTAAAAAATTTAGTAACGTGAATGAACAAATTCCCGTATCCGTAATTTATACCAAATCACAGGAATCAAATGTATAACTTAATCTTTATTTTCATTAGCTCACAAATGTTTAGTGTCCCAAAATCATCATTTTAGGTGCTTAATTGATTTTAACCCACCTTGTATATATCGAAACGTTAATAGGTCCAATGCAAATTCAATATGGGAAATATATAGATAATGTCCCTGCACTACAAGTGGATCCTAATTCATGGACAAAGGTACATCTTCATTCATATATTGGAGTGCCTTATAAACTACCTAGCTATTTAGTAAAAGAAAACAACTTGATGCTAATTAATCATTTTTTATTTGAATATCTTATGGGGTTTTAAAGCTGGCGAACGTTGTATATCTGGATGCACCAACAGTAACCGGATATTCATATACAAAAACTTTTGAAGCTGCTCATTCCAGTGATACATTATCGACATCACAAACTGTTGAATTTATTAGGAAGGTTAGTGTAGGTTTATATAACAAGTTTAAATGCATTGTTATGTTCTAATGACAAATATTCGCATTCTTGTCTCTTAGAGACTTACTTAAAAGGGATTGATACTATCTGAGTATCTGTTACTCTGCAGTTTGTTGAAGATCATCCGAAGTTTTTAAGAAATCCCATGTATATAACTGGAATCTCATATTCCGGGATTGTTATACCAATGGTCACTGAGATGTTATATAAAGGTATAATATTCATTTTGTTTTACGTATTTAGATTGTATTATTACCTTTTAACTTAGCTTTTATCAAGTTCATCGTTAATATATTGTTATATCATGAAAATAAACCTTTTCTACTTTTCCTCTTTTTAAAGGTAACGACGAAGGATTAGAGCCTGTTATTAACATTAAAGTAAGTACTTTTTGTGAAATATAATTAATTTAAAGAAAATTGTGCTGAAATTTTATGAAGTCCCAAATACTACCTTATTAAGGACTTTTGCAATGGAAAACATAGGGATACATGGCTGGAAACCCCCTAACAGATGAAAATGGTGATATAAACTCGAGGTTCGAATATGCCTATCATGTCGGACTCATATCCAAAGAATTATTTGAGGTAATATTTTATTTTACTTCATACTATGTCCATGTATATCTTTTATTTTTAATATAATGCAGTTGAAAAAGGTAATTCACTTGGTGATTATAATAGTCAACAAGAAAAATTTGCAATGGAGAGTATGCACAAGCCAATTCTGAGAATGTGATATGCATATCACAAATTGATGAAGTCAACAAAGTAAGCATAACTCAAAACCATTAAGTTTTTTTAATGTTAGCATGCTAGCTTATATGTTACTCTCTTAATCTTAGCGTGTTGCAGGCATTAACATTGAACAAATCTTGGATCCTAATTGCCATGAAGCAACCTCTTTAGTTAATAGTTTGAACACTATAAGAAGAGGAAATCCAAGATCTCTACATGCCGATCCAATTAAAATGGTTCTTGAAAAGCCTATTGCCAATAATACCCATTGTCGAGTACTTATCTCTCATCCCTTCACTCTTAATCTCTCTCTCTCTCTCTCTCTCTCTCTCTCTCTCTCTTTACATTAACATAAGAATTTATATGCCATCTTCTGTAAACAGGAGTACTATTATGGCTATGCTACCACTTGGGCCAATGATAAAAAAGTTATGAAAGCACTTAATGTTAATCAGGTACGTATTTATATTCCATCCTCTTTTAAGAGGAGTACTATTATGGCTATGCAATCACTTGGGCCAATGATAAAAAAGTTAGGAAAGCACTTAATGTTGATGAGGCAAGCTAACAGGAAATCAACTTTTGGGTTAATATAGAAAAGAGTGAAGGAGTTGTGGCTATGTAATTTGGATATGAGGTACAACTATGGTAAACGTTCGATGCCCCTATATGAGTTTGACGGCCTCAATAGTGTTTTTTATCACAAAATGCTAACCAGGAGAAACTGTCGAGCTTTGATTTTCAGGTATTGAAATTTCCTTTCTCCTTTCTCCGTCGGTGCTCCCTATATATATGGGTAGGAATTTCATTTGAGAACACTCAAAAACTTGAGAACAAAAGAAAATTATGGATCCTTAGATTAAAAATAGCAATGCTGATGTTGAAAGTATTCAAATATGAATGGAATAATCAACATGTGAGATATATATATATATGAATGTGTGTGTTCACATGTGAATATGTTTTAAATGAACCCACCCTTACATATGTGTATTTTTGTATTGTGTTATGTCTAATTTGTATAAACAGTGGAGATCATGACATGATGGTTCCGCACGTCGGTACTTGTAATTGGATAAATTCTCTTAATTTGACTATCACGGATAGTAATTGGGATGCGTGGTATTCAAATGGTGAAGTAGCAGGATACAAAACCACTTATGCTCGTGATAACTATTCTTTAACATTTACCACCGTAAAGGTATCTACAACAATATTATTTTCATATAAGGCTAGATCTATCGGTCAAATACTAAGTTAAGAAGATCCTATGATCATCCTTTACTTATTGTGCAGGGAGCAGGTCACACAGCTCCAGAGTTCAAGCATGTGGAATGCTTTGAAATGGTTAAGAAGTGGTTTGCTCATGAACCTATCTAGAACGCCTTGAGCTCCAGGACATTTGTTATGGTATGTACGTGTGTGATAATAAAAAAAGATGAGTGTAAAAAATATTTATTTCATATGTGAAAATATAACCAGCTGTATATCCATTCTTGATTTCGATCTATTGTCGAAATAAGTTTACGTACAGTGAAAATCCTATATCTCGAGCACAAGACGTACACTTTATAAAATTTATTTTACCCTTTTCTGGGAGTACTCTTTTGAAAGAGGATTCACAAAACCACAAGGTGTTCAGGTTGGTAATTGTATGTCACAAGACATCAATACATTTGGACTCCGAATTTCTGTTGGATTTAAGACTAAAAACACTCTAACATGTTCATAAGTTACCGAAAACCTCATCTAAATCCCAAAGTTATAATTTGATAGTGACCTTAATTCCAGGGGAGGAACTCAATAGGGGCACGGAGGGCCGTGGCCCCTTCAAAATTTTTGGCTCAATTAACATTTTACTATAATTTGTATAATAAAATATTTGTATGTTAAAAGAAATTAAATTGTGGCCCCTCCAAAGCAAAATTATTACATTTTGCCCCATCCGAGAATGATATTCAAGTTCCGCCACTACTTAATTCCAAGAAATATCCAAACATATATTGACAACACTAACAATGATACTATATGAAAATGATAAGAGTATGAAACCATTTAGTTTAAGATTCCAAGTGAAGCACGGTCTTTCACTTCTGCACCTATATATCTCCGTAGTTGCTAACGAAAACGTAAGGAGGATTGCACAACAATAAATATCCCTTGAAGGTGGTCACACTTGATTCGGTGCGAGACTCAACCTAAAGGATCCTAGGGTTTGATTAATCGATCGAGTTGCTTTTATCAACGGACAAACATGGACATTTAGTCAATTAAGAAAGTTCATATATATTTCCCTTGTTCATCATCGAGCTTACTTGTCAAATGATGATATGTGAAATCTAGTAATTTTTTTCTTAATTTCTTTGATTTCCTGATTTTGACACTTATCTTATACATGTAACGTTCATTTTTAACAATGAAATAGGTAAATATTGATATGCGCAACAAAATTAACAACCTATCTTTAAATAGATGTTTAGTGTCATAAATTGGAAGGGTTGTGTTAGAAGGGATATGTAGGTATACACTTACTAAAGTTTTTTAATGATATGAAATGAACTTTGATATAACTATTAAATATAAGTTTTACAGTTCACATTTTATGAATCCAATCCGACCTAACCCATTTAAATGTTTCATTATTTTCATCGACTACTTTAAGGAACACGTTGGATTCGTCACTGAACGTGACTTTCTTACCGGATTGAACTACCTTTAGTGGTTGATTTCTCGCTTCAAAAGCACATAGATTCTCTTGCTCTCGCACGAAGAACAAGTTCATTTATCAAATATCACTGTACTCTATCTTATTCAAACGACCATATATGAGGGAATAGTCCGGATTTTGGACAGCCTAAAAACAATTTCTGCTAATTTAGATAGGATTAGGATTAAGTTGTGGTTAAACGTGACCAATCACGTTCTCTCACAAATATAAAATTATGACTCTGAACCAGCCCATTTGTATGTCCACATATATGTTCTGTGAGAAAATATGACTAATCATGTTTGATCCAACTTGACGGGATCCCAATCTATTTTATTATAATAATACATGTATACATTGTCTGCTACTTCATGGCTCAGTTTTATCTTATGCTACAAAACAGAAACTTAGTCATTCAATAATTTGTACTGGTTAATAACTCATAAATCAGTATTTTCCTAGTGTGTTACTCAAACCAGCCACAAGTAGAAAAACAATGAGAAACAGAATCTACATGTGTAGCAAAGCAGATATTTTGCTTCATACAGGAATGTATATTCAAAGGTATTTTAGGCATTTGACTTATAGTTAAATACTTTAGTACTCCATCATGTGCTCATTAATTTAACTATTCATAATGGAAGGAATACTAGTTTTTATTCACAAATTAAGTATGGCAGCATGACAGCCCAAGATAGTTGAGTTCCAACTATTATTCACTTACAATGTGTTGGGTTTACGGGGCTCATGAGCTCATTGTTCTCTCGAGCCGGTCAAATCCGCGACTCTTAAACCCATCGTTCCTGTAGCAATGCAGGAGCATCTCACTCCTACTATCTGACGCGTTTTAAAGCCGTGAGGGGCAACCCAAAGTGGACAATATCGTTGGTCGGTTCCCTGGTTACAATCCTAACACAATGGTTCCATCTTATTTTTAAAAAACTGATTAATCACTTAAGTTTTGTATGGTTTTCGCTTTTACCTTCTCTACTTGATTATGCATTTTACTTTTTATTAAAAAGTTGGGTGAAATATGGTTTAATCATCAAAGTTTTTCTTACTTTTCGATTTAACCATCAAAGTTTTTTTTTAAATAGTTTAACCATAAAGTTTCATTTACCCGTTACTTTAACCCACTTACCTAC
>JAUEJL010123585.1:0-11710 GCA_032274825.1 Drosophyllum lusitanicum | reverse complement strand
TCCACATTATTAAATATAATGATTCACAAATAACGCAATCAACTTACCACTGACCCGCCCACAACTAGGCCGGGTTTACGGATGTTACATATATAAAAAAAGATGAACCCGAATAGAAACTAAAAGGTTTGCTCTTTATGATTATTGACTTTGCAATCAACTGAATGCATTTGCTAAGCATTTCAACAAAAGCAATTCATGTGTGAACATAAGACATATAGTGTTCAACACTACAATAATCATTGAACATGTGGGAAGTAATTTATTAAATATGAATATAATACTCTAGAGCAATGAGTTCACAATATTATTACTCTAGTTACTAATCTCGCAAATTTCATGTTATGAATTTTATAACCATTATGACGATGCATCGATTTAAAACTCTAAATGGTTCATAATGTGGATATACATGTCATCATATATCTCATTGCATCATTTCTGGAAAACTAAGGGGTTTAATCCCCTAGAATATAAATAAACTTCCATAAGAGCAAACAAAATATACAAACTAATTTGAAGAAACTTCTGGTTCTTCTTTAAACGTTTCACATCATCATTGACGCGGGATGGTCTATCCTGTCATTCCAATCAATTAAAATAATCATGGTTAATAAACTTCTCGTTAGCTCCATGTATGATTCAATTTCACTAATCTTTGTATAATATAAGTGGATGCGAAAGAAAAATGACACGTCATAGCTTTTAAAGTTTTTCTTCATAACAATTTATTACAGCTCTTTCGGAGCATTTGATTAATTTTGCATTAATATTAACATTTACTTTATGTAGCAATAGCATTACCAAGTAGGAAAAACTACCTTATAGTAATAACTTTTTACTATTTATAGAACACATATAATAACCATCAATAGTTCACCAATAATATTATCTGTGTTTTAATCATGAGTCACCGTCACGTATAAATATACCATAAGTTAAAATGTGAATATAACATTCATTTACTTTAACAAGAGCTTAAAGATAAAGCTCTAAAAGGTTTTTAGCTTTACGATATCATCTAATGATTTCTCGCATCCAACACATATTTTTATAACATCTTTATACTTTTCACCCTTTTTTACTTATATACCCGTCAATTATCTTGCTACTTCTGTTGTCAAATCATATTCTTAATATGTGTACCAAGATAATTATCTCAACTAAGTCGATAGCTATCATCTTTATATATATTATCATGTTATCGCATTCATTTCTGGGAATGTAATTGCACCAACAAGACGAGTTTTATATTGAAAACTCATTGTTTAATCGGTCAAAAGCTAACAATAATTTAAATTATACTTAATATTTTATCATATATAATCTTCTCTCTATATAATAACAACCGAAAAATAATTATAAATATGACCGAGTTATTTCGATTCATTTCAAATAAATAACTTTATATTTCTATGTATGATATGCATGTCATTAACAATATACCAAAGGTCATATATTCAAAGTATACATGGTCCATCGTTATAGTATAGTAGCATATCGAAAAAAATCAATGTAATTTCACATGGTTGTTGCAATTTCAGAATAATAACAATATTAAAATCATACAGCTATAAAAATCTTGCAATAAACACTAGTGAACATCATTCACCAAATTTAATTTATACTAATATTCCATAAAAATGTGTGTTCATTAGAATACGAAATGCATATCTCATGCCAACGATTAATTTATATAGAATAATAACCATATTTTGCAAAACGAAGGTTGGTATACAAAATGAAATGCTTTACTTTCGGAAATCATGATCTCATTTAAATGCATATAAACAACAACAACAATAATAATAATATTGATATAAAAGAAGTATTATTATTATTATTATTCCTTCTAAATAAACATTATCACACACAAACATATCTTTCCAATTAAATTCAAACAAAATGCATCAAACACTCAAAAAAATTCATGAACTCAACAAGAACACGAAAATCTCAAAATTTCAAATTGGATGTTTAACTAATGGAATTAACAAACAAAACTTGTAACAATGAAGTCCTAATCAAAATCTGATACTAATTATGTATTTCATGCAAAGAAATTCATCAAGAAATCATCAAGTTCACATCAAAAAAATAAAGAACATGAATACTTTCAGATCTAAACGGTAATTTAATGATTTATCTCTCAATTTTTCGAATTAAATTCTAAAAATTCTATGGGAGAATCATGTGATATAGGCGCACAACATACTATAATTTCAAATCAAACAAAGCAACGTAGAAGTAGTTATGATTTTTCAAAGTTACTACTGTATTCTTAACGAAAATCTAAACTGAAACTTGAAACTTGAATTACTCGATCATTGTGTGTTTGGAGTTAGGATTTAAAAATTCCAGGGATGATTCATGATACTAAACCTAAGAGTCATTCAAAATTTGAGCAATTAATTTCAAGTAGAACTCGAAGTCCAAAAATATGAACTCAAGAACACGATTCAAAACCAAGAAACTTTAAAGATCGATTTCTCCTTGTAGAATTGGAATTTATCCATGATATTGTAACACCTTAGGCGAATCCCACATCATCCGTGGATATGAGAGGTGTTGGGATTATAAGCTAACATTGGACTTATATGACACAAAGCGTTTTTGGACTACAATCACGACTATTAGGTTTAAAATATTGTATAGAAATATAAGTTTATATTGTGTGTAAAGTTTGCATTAAAAGAAAGCATTAGGGGCTCATCTTGTAAATACTCTTATTAGTATATATAGAGATATGGCACTAGCTGTGTAATAATAGGTTGCATCATTAGTAGAAAATGATCTAGGTGTTTGTGTGTGTTTTTTATCTTTCTCCGTAGATCTACATTACAACCGGTCGAATTCATTGTGGCTTGAATCATAATCGAATAACAAGTGGTATAAGAGGCACAAGAGTGAAGATTCAATAGAGAAACATCAAAGAAATCAAATATTTTGAAGATCTCAAGATCGGTTTTTCAAATCGAGAGCTATTCAAGTCGGAAATTCAAAATTTTGTGAAAAACAACGTTTTTGATTGATATTAAGCTTGATTTGTGGTTACCTAAGGATATAGAACCATTACAAATCGATTAGAATCCATTTGGATTACATTTTGATGTTAATTTTCAGTTAGGGGTTGAAAAGTATTCTTCGTGTTCTTGAAGAAAATCACCAAATTAGCATTGATTTGGTGTTGTTTTGAAGAAGAAAAGGATTAGGAAGTGTTTAGAGATCATTGCGAGTTGATTGGTGAAGAAATTACTGGATTTTAAACATTTTTGAGTTGAAACTGGATCTGCTTTCATATCGGCTCAAGAACAGCCGAGATCATGACTTGAAGATTTAAAGGGAGATTGATATTTCAAAATTCTCTTAAGTGTTGACAACTTAATTCGGTCAAAGTAAGTATCAACTGAATTCGGTCACCGAGGGCTCAATTCATAACTAAAGTTTAAACTTCAATAGAGTTCCAAAGTTGACCAAACTTCAAAGATCAACCGAATTCGGTCAACATTTTATAATCCAACACTTTCAAAGTTTAGCTTCAGGTCAACTAAACTTCAAAGTTCAGCCGAACTCGGTCAACATAGTCAACTGAATTCAGTCCTCAAAAATTTTCAAACTTAAAATTTTTAATCACCAAATTTTGGTTAAAGTTCTTTTTCAATCAACGGTTTTCAATTCTTAATCCAAATTCGGTCATACCAATTTTCAACCGACTTCCATCGATTTTAAAATCCGAATTCGGTTAATCATATTTTGACCGAATTTTAACCTTTTTGACACCCGATATCAGACATCTTTAAAACTCAACCGACTTCTATCTTTTGAAAGTTGATTTCGGTCAATATTTTCAACCGAAATTCATTTTGAATATCTGAATTCGGTCAAGTATTTTTCAATCGATTTTTAAATCATTCTCAGACCCGAATTCAGTCAAGACCAAAATTTTTCAAAAATCATTTGAATTTCTTTGAGTTTCATCTCAAATCTATTACCACTTCAAACGATCATTTTGTGATTTAAGCCAACAAAGATGAATCTAACCAGGGTTTCTATCCAAGAAAATCTTTCTTCCTAGTCAACAATCAACTCTTACTTGTCAAAGACAGAAGAATTTTTGAAGAAAATGCCGAAGGACATGTTCCTTCTGTGTTGTACGATGATTTAGTGGATGAACACCAAGAACAATTTTCTGAATTGTGCAAGACAAATCTTGAATCGTCTATGAAGATTCATTTTAAGCCTTCAAAACATCAAGGGTTTGAAACCGAAAGAAACAGAGCATATTCTCTCCAAGAAGAGATTGACATGCTCAAGCAGAAAATGTCCAAAGCATCAAAGGAATCTCAACTTATGTGAAATAAGTGTCACAAGTATGAAGTTGTGATTGAGAGGATTAAAGCTGATTCTGACAAAGAAAATAAGAGAGCAGATGTTCAGAAAACAAAAAAAAATGCTAATATGAAAGTAGTACTTTGTGTAATTTTTGTGAAACTTCAGAGTGCACAGAAGAGTTTTGACAATGATCTGAAGATTATGAAAATACGCTTTGATGCACGAGCTGATTTGCAAGAAAAAATCAAATGACTAGAGCACCAACTTCTTGTCTCTTCTCAACCATTTATTCTCAGCTTAGTTCAAGAAAAGAAAATCTCTGAGCTTCAAAAGACAATGAACATTGAGAGTGAGAAGTTTGGGAAAGAAAAGACAAAAAATGATGGCTAAAATTTCTGAGCTTAACCTAACTTCTATTACAGTTGGATCGAATTCCTTTGATTCACTTTCTCATTGTAGTAGCCAATCTGATTCTTTTCTCTTCGTTACAATTTTTGATGATTCAAATGAAGGTTTCGCGTTTGCTGAAACAAACAAGAAGAGTGCAACATTTACCGTTGGCTCTTCTCAATTAGTGAAACTTTCACACACTGCAACAAAATTCTCTCATAAATAGAAAAACATGGAGTTTAAACGTAAACAGAACTTTTTTCAAACAATTTCTGATTCATGTCTTTCTGTTGTCACACATGATTCAATGCCCAAAAAGAATCAGGCATTGATTTCTAAGAAGAATTTGTTTGAAAAATATGCCAACTTCAAATCATTCTGTGATCAATCTGATGCAAATATGAAGAAATCATCCGGGACTCAAAAGAAGAAAACTTCCAAACCAGTTCGAATAACATCATAGTTCAGAGTAAGGAATGTCATTAATGATGATTTCTCATCTAATTTTGTTCAATGCCCAAAAAGAATCAGGTATTGATTTCTAAGAAGAATTTGTTTGAAAAATATGCCAACTTCAAATCATTCTGTGATCAATCTGATGCAAATTTGAAGAAATCATCCGGGACTCAAAAGAAGAAAACTTCCAAACCAGTTCAAATAACATCAGAGTTCAGAGTAAGGAATGTCATTAATGATAATTTCTCATCTAATTTTGTTCCAAAGCAAGGAATTCCTAAGAGTCAACCCGAAAAGCCAAAAACTTTTACTTAAAATAACAACAAACACAAATCTTTGTTTAAACCCAAAACAAATGGTGGTTTTGTATTAAAAACTGATGTAAAATATCCTTTTATGGTTTACTCAGACAACACTTAATTAGATTATCCAAAGAGAAGATTTGTAAAAATGCAAAACAAAAATATCAGCTTGTTGTTAAGAATGCAATTCCTCAGTAGCATTCAGGACTATTGAAGAAAAAGGTCCATAAACCTGTAGTTGAAACTACAAAAATTTGGATGCCAAAGACTGCATGTGCTAACAGGCTTGGACCTAAAACCGATTGGGTACCAAAATTTTGTAATTCTTTTTGCAGTTAGAAGGAATTTTAGAGATATTGTTGGAGCACATTGAAGATCACTCATACTACAGTGAAGATCTCTGTGCTCAATATGCTAAAAAGTTTATATCTCATATCCCTGCGAATACAAACTTACATTCATTTTGTGCAGCATTAGCCCGAGTCTAATAATCTGTGATGCTTATATTGTACACTTTATCATTTTTTTGATATTACATGTGTATTTCTAAATTGTATTTTGCAGGGGGGGCAATTTTTTTTCCCATTCCTAATTGATGTAAAACAAGTTTTCTTTATGCATCAATCAAGGGGGAGTTTTCAATACAAAAACCAAAGAAATCAAAAAATTGACATTTTTTTTACAAAAGCCGAAAACATTCAAAATCAAAAATCCAAAAATACAAATGTTCAAAATAAAAAAATATTTTTATTTTTAAATTTTGTTACCCAGCCAAGAAGGTATTAATTAATTGATTCATTCGGATACCTTTCTTGCTTTCTTGTTGATCTTTCATTTACTGACTTCCATCTGATATCATTCTGAAATCCTTCCTTCGTTATTGCTATTCCATCATTTTTGGATTCCGTTCATTTGTGTGTCATTTCAATATCTGTCTTAATACAAGTGATAAAAAAGGCACCATACGTGAGGGAGTGTTGGTATTTTCTACTCCTATGGTCAATCCAGAACCGGAAGGACCTGCCCAGAAGTTCAGCTTATCATAGAAGAGATCACAAGGGTTTATACGTCAAATAGGTGAGCAGAAGATACTGATTGATATGCAGGGGTAAAATGAAACAGTGGGGTGGAATAGGAGATGGGGGTGCATATGATCAACAAATTTCTTTGAGCTTTCTTGATAAAATCATTCTTCATAAATTTTTGATTGCTCATATTCTTTGATTGATTAAATCTTTCTCGATAATCGGTTCTTTAATAGAATATCTATTGAAAAGTATTCATGTTGATGATCACTATGATTGCTCCCATTTATAATTGATAACAAGTGTCCAAATGTATCCACATAATGATACATATATGTGGAAAGAGAGTTTTAGAGAGAAGTTGAAAAATATTAAGAGAGTTGTAGGTGAGAAGGATAAAAAAAGAAAGATCTTTACTAAAGAATATCAATCCGGATAGCCACATATGCTACTGATTCTCATTTGTTAAGATTTGGTATTGAAAAAGACATCATTAACCTAATGATGCAATGCACTAACCCCACTCAGCTACTCAATTATCTCTTAACAGATGATTGTTTCAACTTTATATGGAGAATTAGCACATCTCTATTGACATCTCACTTGAGATTGTTGATATTGAAATAAGGATGACAAGTAGCTTCGGTCCCCGACTTCTTCCATGAACTAATAGACTTTAGAGTTTATTTGATTATAATTTTATTTCATAGGACACATTGTGGAAATATGACAAGTATCTAGTCTTTGGAATTAATACCGGAACATCTTAGAGTGGTATCTTATGTGATATTCACAATGATTAGATGGACAAAATTAACGCTATGCTAATTCTGAAAGTAGGTCACACAGTTTTTACTGTTGTGTTAACGAGCAATCTACGTGATCTCGCAGTTAATTTTCACCGTCATATCATTGTTGTGACACCTTTAATACTTCATTACTTTTCAACTGACCTCCATGACGAGGATTACAATTTTAGAGGAAGAGAAATTTATTGTGCATGATGTTGATGAAGAATCCTGATCATCACGAGGGGGAGATAAATTTACATAAGGGGGAGAATTATCTAAAAGATCCATGAACATAAGGAGACAGAGATAAATATTCATTCATTTGATTTTGTTCAGATCAAGATAAGATTCATGTATTGAGGGGAAGTCAAAGAAAATAAAAGTTGAATGAGCTTAAAAGTTTAATACATATCAAGTCAAGGGGAGCAGAGAAAAAGCTTTTCTGTTCAAAATTGAGAGAAGAGATAGAAGATCAAGAGTTACATTCAAGAGGGAGAGATAAAAAGATTCTTCCTAAAAGCAAAGCTTATTTGGGTTCAAAAAGCTCATGATCACGAAAAAGATGCAGAAGATGAAAGAAAATATTGAAAATCACTATAAGCTAAACCGTTCATACAACTAAAGGTTGAAAAGCCTTAGGTTACTAATGTGAGATAGAAGACAAAAGAAAAAGGATGTTACTGTGTGCTTTTAACATCAAGTTCTCATTAATACTTTGAAGTAAAGACTATTCGATCTCAATATTGAAAAATCTATATTTAAGATGAGAAAACATTCCGAAGACATTAAGACAAACAACGAAGATTAAAAAAGAATTTGTTCAAGTCTTATTCCTAAAAAGCTTCAAAAGAATGCAGAAAGAAAAAGAATATTTGCATAATCCAAAGGGGAAGATTGTTAGAGATTTCACAAACGCTAAAAAGACGCAACGACTTTTATTTCTATACAAAGGGGGAGATTGTTAGGTTTAAAATATTGTATAGAATTATAAGTTTATATTGTGGGTGAAGTTTGAATTAAAAGAAAGCATTAGGGGCTCATCTTGTAAATACTCTTATGAGTATATATAGAGATACGGCACTAGCTGTGTAATAATCGGTTGCATCATTAATAGAAAAGGATATAGGTTTTGTGTGTGTTTTATATCTTTCTCCCTAGATCTACATTACAACCGGTCGAATTCATTGTGGCTTGAATCATAATCGAATAACAACGACAGAACCCATGAGAACTCTGTAATTAAGCGTGCTTCTCGCCCGATCACCAAAAACATAGCCGTGAGCCTGTAGATGCAAAGTGAACAATACTGTGTCGTGGTAAGGCAGGGTGTTACATATGGTATGAGAGTCACTCGTGTGTCGTTCTGGATGGTGGGGCAAAGTGGCAAACCTCAATGAGGATGATGAGTCCCAAGGGGGTGTTTGTAGCACCTTAGGCGAATCCCACATTGGCCATGTACAAAAGAGGTGTTGGGTTTATAAGTAAACCTTGGCCTTATATGTCACAACGTGTTTCATGGCCATAAGCACGGTAGATCCCATGAGAACCCTGTAGTTAAGCGTGCTTGGGTTAGAGCAATCTAGTGATTGGTGAATCCCGAAAATTTCTTGCCTAGTTGCCAAAAATAAAGCCTTGAGCCAACGGACATCATATGAATTTTCATTAATTTTTGAAAGTTTTAGCACCACTTTAATCCACATTTTCAAAATATTCTTTAATTCATTGAACTTTTTCAATCAAATATTTCCTAATTTGCTCTTATACCACTTGTTGATAACAAATTAGTATCAAGCTAACAAAGATCTAATAGAATGAATGAACTAATCTAAATCTTATAAGAACTCGATAGAGAGTGTAGAGAGATAGCTCGGAATAATCCGATTTTTGTATTATGAAACTCATACATTAGAGTCTTTCCCTTTTTATAATTAAGGTAAGCCTGTAACACCTAGAATTTCAAAAAGAATATATTATTCATATAAAAAAGAAAGAGAATATCAAGATTTAAAGTGATAAGGGTTGACCATATAGGTCAAAACTAATGATTATAAGAGAAAAAAAAAAGACAAATCTTAAAGTTACTTAAAATAACTAGTATGTTAATGGATAAGAGGTATTAGTACCCATGCATCTAAGCTTCCTATATAAAGTCCCTTTTCACCTTAAACACACTCTATAGTGTGCTGGAACTTTTGTGTGTGTGTGTTAGAGAGAGAAACACCATTTTAGAGAGAGAGAAAGGGGTGATTAAACAAGTTGAAACCATAATCAAGTTCATGTGAAGTTTATAATCGAGATTTGGGGCTGTTCTTAATCATCTAAAAGATCTGGAGTTTCACACACTAAGTGTGTGTTCTTGGTGTGAGAGAATCTAGAAAGATTGTGCTAATTCAGGGGGTTTAATCAAGGATTAAGCTTTGCATGTTGAGGAATTTGATCAAGAAGCTTATATCAAGTGCTAATTGAAGCTAAACAAGTGTTAATCCTCTGGATCAAAGGTTAGAAACTCTCAATTTCTTATGTTATTATGTTTTAGAGAGAGAAAGTTGGATTAAAGTCTTAATCTTGAGTTGAACGTAATGTTTTATGAACAAAATAGTGATATTAAATATAAAGGATCGGAGAATATCAATTGCATGGGGTCAAATCGGACATAAATGATGAAACTTTGTGATTTTAAGATGAAAATCAAAGCTGTGTTCTTGTGTTCTTGACTGGCATCCTGACACGACGCGTCGTGTAGTTGGACACGTCGCGTCCAGTGATGCAGAAAACTGTTTTGTTTATTTTGTCATGTATTGAATGCATCAAAATTACCGAAGAACTTATTGTGATTATTTGAGAAGTTTATTGAGTATTAAGTTAGAATGTTTGAGTATGACTTGTGAATTATGATATTATAGCATTATGTATTAAATAGATAAACAAGGGTGATGCTCATAAGGAAAGAATATCGAGTATATAATCTTAAAGAATAAATATTATACAAAAAGAGCGAGATTATATGTGATACATGTTACAGAATAGCGAAGGAGTGATTGTCATGAAGAAAGTATCATGTATAAAGTAGTTATCATGAAATATTTAATTAGATGGAGAGAAGTGGTAGAATTTGAAGTAAATATATGATATGTTTTAAATCAATAAAGGAGTATTTGAGGAGGAAGTATTTTATTATATATACTTTCATGAGTTATTATATTGAGTAATTGATATGATTAGATTGAAGTATTTAAGAGTAGTAATACTTTAAGATGTGGTGTAGTATTATTCCGAATCAAATACGACCAGAAGATGAATTATTAATTATGTAAAGCAAGTATTATACCAAAGTTAGAGGAGGAAAAGATGGAATTGTTTAATAATCAAGTCGAGAATTAAAGAAGTAATAGAGGAAATATTTTCTATATGAAAATGATTTATGGAAGTAAAAGACGTAATTATTAAGAGAAGAGAATGAGAATATATTATCTTTTCAAATTATTGGAAAATCGATCGATTATAAAGTAGAGATTGAGAATACAATCATAGCAATGGATAGTATATCCAAAGTAATTATCAATCTATCAGTAACATATGTTTATTATAAAGTCAAATGGAAAGTAATGAGATAGATATGTGAAATGTATGAGATGAGACATGTTTATATTTAATAATAAATTAGTGATACTGATATGAGAAATGTACTAAGTGAGATGTGTTTATGTATTATATTAAATGAATACAGAATCGTAGAGAAGTGATTAATCTAGAATGATGAGAAATCATATTAAGAGTATATGATTTTGTAAAAGAACAAATGTTATGTATTTAATAAAGTTTAATGGAGATTATGTGATTCATTTAATTTATATTTACAAGTTTCAGAGTTTGAGTACTCATTAAACTTTATAGTGGATGAGCTCAAGTAGTGCAACCGTTTGTTTTAAAATTTAATTACGTCCGTTTTTGCCCGACTTTTCAAATAAATGTGTTTTGGACTAAAAGACCTAAAGTACTACAAGCTTGTTTAAGTTTTAACATACTAAATGAATTTTATTATTGCTTCCGTTGTATTGTTTGATAAAAGAATTTGTTGCATGATAGTTTGTTTTAAAATTTGAAAATTCTAAAAAATTTTATTTTAGAAAACAGGTGTTACAAAGCCTCGGCGTACAAAAATGGAATACAATGATATTCTAATTTAAATACTAACATTTTGCAAGGTTAAATTTACTCTTCATCTACGGTATTCTCACATGTTAGACTAAATAAAATAAGATTTATACCAAAGGGGCTTGCCCTGGCGGTAAGGAAGTTTTCCCAGTGAAGGAGAGGTCTTTAGTTCGAGTCTCTCCGGAGGGTTTCTTCCTAGGAGTAGCTGAGGGTCACTCCCTCGTTGGTGAAAGCAGCCCTACCGAATTAATTAGGGGGG
>JAUEJL010123574.1:0-11710 GCA_032274825.1 Drosophyllum lusitanicum | reverse complement strand
TTCGATTCGTTTGTTAATATATGTTATAGATATATTAATTGTTATGTTATCCGGCACTCACCTGATGAGCTATAATAATATAACCTAAGATACTTATGCTTCTGGATCAACTGGTGTACCTAAACAAGGTTTCCAAATATCAGCACGTTGCTAAACAGAAACTGCCAAAAGGCAGGGTACGCCCATGCCTAGCCAAGGCACGCCCGTGCCTTATCAAAGCCTGCCCATACCCTACTCTCAGGTACCCCCGTGACTGCAGCGCAGCCCCCGGACTATCTAGGGTTAGGCACGCCCGTACCTTTTGGAGGTACGACCGTGCCTCCCAGGGTACGCCCTAGGGTACGGCCTGTTCTTGAGAGGCACGCCCGTGCCTTTCCATTTACAACAGCAGGTTCGACCAGAACCTGCTGTTTCCAAACAGATTTCTACTAAATCAATTTCCAGCCAATTTCTCTCATTCAGATGTGAAACTACACTTCAAAACTAAGCCAAAACAACACTTTGTATGAACTTTAACATCCAATTCACACTTTGGGATCAAAATCACCATTTTGACCCATTTGCACTTTATTTCTAAAAATCAATCTTAAATATCATTTAAATTCCAGATTTTGATTTCTATGGACTTAGAACTCAAGTAGGAACTGATTGGAAACAACAATTTCAATTCTTGGTATCAATTCAAGCTTTGACCCATTTGAACCTAAACCTCAAGAAATGGAAGAACATGGAGATAGGAAACTTACAAGAGTGAAGATGATGATTAAAAACAGATTGGAGCTTTGATTATCACTTGAATTTGCAGCAAGTTTGAAGCTTGAATGATCTTTATTTGACTTCTCCTTCACATGCCAAGAACAAGAGAAAATTGAGTTGTCTGTGTTTGCAAACAAGGGTGTGTACGTGGGGGAGGCAACATAAACCGACTTGTGGGTTATCAATATCCACAAGTGGGTATTTTGTTCCCCTTTTCAACATACAACTCGACTCTCGTTTAACCGTTTCAATTAACGAGGATATTTTTGGAATCCTCGTTTGAAACCGTTCGATATCTTATAATCTTTATCTACTTTTATTTGTATTTTTTTAATAACCCATTTACTTATCATTTTCATATTTTATATCATTTTCTAAAATATATATATTTTATTTAATTAAATTAAATAATCGACGTACCACGTTCGCACACGTTTAGGCCCGTTTTGAGGATGTTACAAAAACCTTAGGGGACTAGTGGATCGAAAAGTATGAAATGTTGGGGTATCATGATTATTAGAGTAAGTAGGGTGTAAAACCCTAATTAATGACTAATGTTTTGGGAAACCTAAACTGTAGGTGTTTGTCGGTAAATGTGTGATTTCTAGATACCCGATAAATAGTTAGTGATTGACCTAAGCTGCAATCGGGTGAGTTTACATTAACTTACTCATTATATTGTGATATGTACTCATAGCGTATGTAATAGTGTTGTGTACCAGTTTGTGTAAGCAGCTAATAGTTGATTTGCTATATGTGATAATTGTTATTAATCTGTTAATTTTGTAGACCAACTAAAGCATGTGTGGCTAGTTGGGAGGAGATGACATCATCTGAAGGTGAGACCTATGATGTGTCATAGCGAGCGGGGCTCGAGTTTAGGCATCAATGAGTGGGACCCGATGATGGGTGTCTTTTGTGTATATTCTTTACATGCATACTTTGATGATAATGCACTTATTTTGTCTAGAAGAGTTGTGCTTTGATTAACTTTTGTGTTTGTGACAGGTGTGCAAGAAATGGAGCTTAAATGAAGATATTTGATGTTTAAAACGAAGATAATGAAAGCTTACAAGAAACGGGGATGAATGTGTTATGATATGAGAGTTTAAGAAGGAAGAACAAAGAAAACAAGCCAGAAGTAGAGTTACTCAGCATTACTCTCAAAGCCTTCACAGTGAGGAGTAGAGACAGCTTGCACTAGAGTAATGCTGGTGCCTTCCTTTCTTTCCTTCTATAAATTAGTTCTTTCCTTTTCTTCTCCCCCATATTCCCTACCACAAAATTAGAAGCCCCCAAACCCTATTTTTCTCTCCCAAAACTCATCTCCTTTATCTTAGAACACATCCCTTTCAACCCACAATCATAATCCTTTCATCTCCACTCAAGATATTCAACCCGTTCGACCCATTTAAGCATTCTTCATCAAGGAGCTGTAGAGAGACACCATTGGAGCACCTAATCATCATCTCTCATCATCCTCCCATGGTGAAATCAAGGTTTGTCAAGATTTAAAGGTGGTTTTTGGATGATTACTTCTCCAACACCTTCAATAGTCATACGGTTAGTCGGATTACATCATTTCTCCACCCAATTCTCCATCATCACAAACCCTAGTTTAGTCTATCATTTGAAGATGTCTTCTACTACCATATTTGCATCTTTCAACACCATCATGCTCGGCTAAACACCCCGTGATCGCAACCGGGATTAGGGTTTGGTTAATTTATGTCTGTATTTGATGAACAATTGTGTATATGAATACTTAAATGTTGGTTTTGGGATTAATTCCATATGATTATATCTTTCGTTCTTTTGTGAACACTTGATGGTTGATTTTGAGTATTAAGACGGTGTTATTGTGAGCTCCCCAATCGTTCCGATTCCACCATTAGTGTAGTTTAGTTAAGGATAAGACGATTGGTGTGGTAAGGCATAATCCGTACCCAAATTCGATTCAATTGATGAGTTAATGGTTATTTCTATGTAGCCTATTCATTTACATGTTTTCGTAATCATTTGAGCATATATTGACTAGACCCGAAACCGTTAGCAATTACATTTTCCACATATTTGCTACAACCAATCCTTTATTATTGTTTCTTGTTCTTTCATACTTAGTAGTTAATCTAGAAATTATCAAAACTCAATCAAAACTTTGGATTTTAATTTTCAATTGAACATAAGATTTAAATAATAACCACATGCTCCTCGCGGATTCGATACCCACTTTCCCTATCTAGTATAAGGTAATTAGATTTATTTTTGATCGTTTCTTCCACACCGATCAAATTTTGGCATTGCTGCCGGGGGGTTAGTGCCCTTAGTTTTCTATCTATTGTTTGATTTTGTCTGTAGTGCTAGTTCCAAATTAAAAATACAAAATATTTTTTTTTGTTTGCTCTCTTGTTCCTCTTTGTGTTTGGGTGTTTTGTTTGTGTTGAAAAGGTTATTTTGACAGTGCATGCATACAAGATACTCTCGGCGTACTTCACCGCTTGCTTTTGATCCAGAAATTGAAAAAACAGCAAGAAATAATAACTAGCAAAGAGTGATTCACCGGATATCACTGGCTACTTCATCTGTTGACTTTGAAGGTCCTTGTGCTTATACCTCAAATTCTGATAGTTCTTCTAGTACCAAACGCGAAATAACCGTTAACCATATGGAGGGTCATAACCCCGATGATGGCCCACCACGCCTTCCAATTCTAAATATAATGAATATGGATGGAGCTTACAACCCGCCTCAAAACCAAAACCCAGCTCAAAACCAAAACCCAGCTCAAAACCAAAACCCAGCTCAAAACAATAATCCACCGCCAAACAACCCACCCCCTAACCACAATCAATTCCCAAACCAACACCAAAATAACATGGGTGGAGGATCTCAAAATAATAATGGTGGAGGAGGGTTTGGAAATCCCAACAACATGGGTCGTGGTTACTTCAATCAAGGTGGAATGGGTTATAACAATCAAGGTGGTGGAGGTTTCAATAACTATGGAGGCGGAAACCCGAATAACAACCGTGGTGGAGGTTACCAACATAACCAACACAATTTTGGGGGTTATTACAACAACCAGGGAGGGAAATTTAATAATGGTGGAGATCAAAACAACAACAACCCACTCCAACGGGGAGTGGATACATGCTTTAGGCCCACCATTTTTCAAAACCCTTCTCCGGTTGTGTTCCAAAGTGGAGTTGGTTGACACTTTAAGATTCGACCCTAATTGCTTGCCATTCTACCTCAATTTCATGGATTTGGAGCAGAGGAGCCTTACACACACTTGTGCGAATCTTTTGCTATATGCAACACACACAATGTGCAAGGTCTCTCTTCCGATGAGGTAAAACTCTATCTTTTTCAATTTTCTTTGAAAGATAAAGCCAAACAATGGTATGTATCTCTTCGCCCCGCTAGTATTCATACCTGGGAAGAGATGCAACAATTGTTTTTGGATGAATTCTATCCAATGAGTAAAACTGCTGAGGTTTGGAACCGTATAAAATCTTTTCGTCAATTACCGGGTGAGCAGTTACATGAGGCGTTTGATCGTTTAAATGATATGTTGAGATTATGCTCTCAGCATGAGATCCCTATGTGGGAACTTGTGAAAACTTTTTATGATGGTTTAGATC
This sequence comes from Drosophyllum lusitanicum, assembly GCA_032274825.1. Classification (NCBI taxonomy): domain Eukaryota; kingdom Viridiplantae; phylum Streptophyta; class Magnoliopsida; order Caryophyllales; family Drosophyllaceae; genus Drosophyllum; species Drosophyllum lusitanicum. The sequence continues at coordinate 7,310 of JAUEJL010123574.1, read as the reverse complement.
CTACAAATCAAAAATTTGTAGTTGCTACTAGTGGGGGTCAATTTTTAAGAAGACCAATGGAATTTGAATGGACCTTTTTTGAGGAACTAAGTTCTAAGACCAGTTTCGGTTAATAGACAAAATGCTTCTTCTTCATCTTCGGTTAAAACTTTAAACAACCCTACTATTATCCGAAACAATGATAGGGCTTAGATCAATAAACTTGAAAAGAAACTTGATCTAATTCTCTAAGGCATGGGAAAGGTAGTGTTAATGTCTCGCAGGTACAAGAAGCTTGCCAAACTTGTGGGAACATGGGACATGATTCCAGTTCATGCCAAATGACGGTTCCCGGGTATGAGGAGGTGAATGAAGTATTTGGTGGTCGAAATAAATTTGATTATAACTTAAATGTCTACCATCCGGGAATGAGGACCCATCCTAATTTGAGATATGGAAACCCCGCCAATCAACTCAATCCGAATTTCCAAGGGTCAAATTAAGGTCAAGGTAAACAAAGATCTCAAGGGTATCAAGTGAACTATTATCAAAGTTCCAATCAGCAAGCGGGTTCTTCAAATAATCTATTCCAAAATCAAAACCGCAACTCGGGTCCACCATAAGATGAAGTAAGAGATCCAATGAGTATGCTTTCATCAAGGATGGACCAGTTGATGGAGATGATGTCAAAGAACCTTGAAGTGTCCCAAAGAGCCGAGCAAAAATCTGAAATCAATTCGAAGTCAATTGCGGTTCTTGAGAAGCAAATGGGGCAATTAGCACAAAAAGCAACAAATCATGCTCCGGGAAAGCTACAGAGCACTACTCAAGTGAATCCACAACACCAAAGTCAACCTCATCCGAACTCAAGGAATGCACACGTTAATGAGGTAAAAACTTTGCGTAGTAGTAAGACTTATGATAACAATGTTCATATGCCTACACCCGACCCAACTGAGGGTGTGGTGGAGGACTATGTTTCCGATAAGGAAGATGAGCCTGGATTTGTTGATAAAAATAAAAATAAAAATGAAAAGCACAAATCATTTCTAAAGAAACTGTGCAAAAACCGGAGTCCTCTAATTTCGGACGGAAATGGTTGTGGAGAATAATACCACCCATTACCCCTCCGTGTTAGATTTAAAAATAGAGAGATAGACCTTGCCTATCCCTTTTAGTATAAATAGAGATATGGCCCTTTGTAATTATAAGCTTTTCCAATACAATTTCTCTTATTCAAAGCAAAGGCTCAAGGTGTAGTGTGTGTTTCTCTCCAATCTTTTTCACAAACACTTGATTCTCGGGAACTTTCAATTGGTATCAGAGCCTAACTTGATCAAAGTAGGCTCGTGATTGTTGCTGTGATTAATCGAAGGTATTACTGTTCAGAATTCGAAGACTACTGTTCAGAAATCTAAAATGGAAGTTTGATCGTGATTCTATTCGTAACTGATGTTGTTCTGTTTGGAATTCACTGCTTAATTGATTATAACTCACGATGGATTGATTTGAAGTTGTTTTGGATTAGATACTGGTCAGAATTTGAAGGTCTTATACTTATTTGTTCATACGGTTTTTCTCCTGAATTCGATTTGAAAATCAAGTGGAAGATGATGTTTATTGGTTCTTGATCGAGATTACTGTTTGTCGCTTCAAAGGAGGTTAATCGAAACTATTTTTCAAGGAATTTAATTGATTTTCAAAAATTGATTGAAGAACAGTTGAAGATGATTAAGAACAGTTGCGATCTGAAATTTTGATCGAAATTTTTGGAAAAATCGAAGAAAAAAGTGTTTGCAAGAGAACTTCGAGCTTGTCAGTTACAAGGCAATACACTTCGAGCTTGTCAGTTACAACAAATTCCTAAAATCACGGAAACCATTCAATTCAATTGACTTCGAGCGCAAATTTGGACTTCAAAAACACACATAGAAGACTTCGAAAACTAAGGGTGCTAAATTCCTTAGACTTCGAGCGGAGTTGTTGAATCCAAAAAACACTTCGAAAACTAAGGGTGCTAAATTCCTTAGACTTCGAGCGGAGTTGTTGTATCCAAAGAACACTTCAAAATCTAAGAGTGTTACATTCTTTACACTTCGAGTGTGATCCAAAGCTTCGAATTTGAAAACTTGCAACTTTGAAGACAAAGCAGTTACAGTTGACTTCGAGCGCAATAACAAACACTTCGAATTTGAAACCCCTAGTTCGAAACCTTTAATCCACTTCCAATTCAAAAAACATACTTCGAAAACTCCAATTTTTGAACTCAGGCTTCAAATTCGAAAGAGTGCACTTCGAATTCAGACTTCAAATTCAAGTCTAGTTGACTTCGAATTCGAAAACAGAATTTAACACACTTCGAACTCGAACAAATCCACCACAAAACACACTTCAAAAACTTCAAACCAATTCACATTCAAACTTCGAATTCGGAACAATCCACTTCGAACAGATTCAATCAAATTTGAAAAACCTAAACCCACTTTGAATATTTCGAACACATTTTTAAACAACTTCGAACACAATCACAACCCTACTTCTCAAGTAAACAATCATTTCAAATCAAGTGTGAAAATGTCAAGTTCAAATGAGACACTTGCAATCGGTACTGATTCCAAACCCCCTGTCTTGTTCCGTAATGATTACCTCGTATGGAAGGGTCGGTTCATGGATTTCTTAGAACACAATGAAGTATACGAAGAGATGATGATAGACTACATTCATAACGAAGATAAAAAGTATTATTGAGTCCAACGCACAACCTGACAACAATCCCCCCATTCCAGGTGTTGCAAGATTTTTCTATGATTTGGTGCAGTCTGTGGAAAGCAAGGCAACTGATATTAAATGTGTTAAAGGTAGATTCTTGCCATATCAAGGATTTTTGCCAATGATCATACAGTTTTCCATGACCACAATGAGGAGATTCCCAAAAGGGCAAGACATAGTTCCATCAAACCTAAACAATTCATGTACGTTAAAGCTTTAACAGGTGATCATCCAGTGGAACCACAACCATTTCCTGTATCTTTGTTGGATCTCTGTAAGCAGACTGATGTGGTGGGGAGTTATAGGGAGAGCATAGGTTTAGCTCCTATGGTAAGGCTAGAGCCGGTCATACCTATCCTAGGAGCTGTAGCACCCAGTAAGGAAATAGAGGATAGGACTCAGACATCTCAGGGAGATGCTCAGAGGGGTGTGTAGAGTGATAAAAATATTGAGAGGGGGGTGAAGAAGGTGTCCGTGATACACATAGTGAGGGAGGAGAGGAGTATGATCCTGTTCGTGTTTTATCCATTGTTGAAAGTTTGGCGAATGTTTCTCCTAAACATGAGGAATTCTCTGCTGCAGAAATAGGACAAAGCACTCCAAGGGCTGAAACTTCACAAGGGATTCTATATGCTGCAATAGCACCTAATTATGATTATGAAACTTTAGCTCTTGCTACAACTGTACCTGGAGCTGCTCCACTAGTCATCGATACTACAAAGAAACAATTAACCAAGAGCCCAGTTATAATTGAACAAGAGGATGTAAGTTTCCATGATTTGTTTCTTGACCTTCCAGAAGACTTTGCTGATGATGCTGAGTTCGTATATGGTTACAAACCGGGTCCAATTGAAGATGAGAATGAGTCAGATGAGTTTGAATCGGATATAGGTGTTTATCAGGGTTACGAAGAGGAAGAAGAGATAGAAAAAGAAAGAGAGAGTTAGAGTGAGGTGAGAAAAGAAAAAGAGAGTGCTGAGGGACCCCCAACCATTATAAGCCGGGAAGCCACATTTGCTACCGGTTCTAACTTTGTTAGTACTGTTATTGAACAAGTCACTGTCATCCCAGCAGTGCAACTTATATCCCCTCCCAGCCACTCAGGTACTTCTCTACAAGTACCTGTTTCATTCAACGGAGAATTTGCACATACTCTACCAGTCTCTCACTCGGAGACGGCAGATATTGAAACAAGAGGACTACCTCTCCCGTTCTTGATAGGTCTTTTGTCTCACATTGACATGCCGCATATTTTTGTATTTCTATCTAGACACAAAGACACAATAGCACAGTTAACGATGTTGTTGACACAACAATCATCTAGAACTCCTGTAAGTGGCACCACTGAAGGTGTCATATGAGGATCAGGAGGAAATCTCTCCGGGGTGAACATAAATCTAGCCCCGATTGTGAGTAGTTCTGTCTTCATGGCAGGTACTTCACCGGGCAATCTGAGTGATCCCGGCTATGTAACCCAATCTGAACTCCAAGCCGCCCTTAAACTGATCAATGAGAAATTTGATTCCATCCAACAAACACTTAACTCGCTGAAACCAAAAGTTGACGATGGAACGGGCTTATCTGTAGACACTCTCAAAGGTCTATTGCTTGGAAAGTTACTTGAAAAGGCACCCTACAGTGAACAGAACCTAGATCTAATTGAAACCCTTCAAAAAGAGCAAATTTATAAGGGCAACAACTTAGACGAATTCAAGGAACATATACAGAACTCAATGGAGGATTTGGGAAATGGGTTTTATTTGAAAATGGATGCGGTTGAAAACAGTCTGACAATCTTAGAGCAGACATGCAAAACTCAAGCTGCAGGGTCAAAGAGACGACATGATGATGATGATTCAGATCATGACCGTCATGAGGGGGAGGAGCGTGCTAGAACTTTGACTTTCACACCATTGACACAACGACTATCCGCAGCTTTGGGTCTTGGGGGTGTTAGTACTGAAACTTCAACTCATCATCAACAACAACAACCACCTCATCAACAATAACAACAACAACATCAACAACAACAATAACTCACAAACCTTCCTGAATTCTATTTTGAAACACAAGAAGAAGGTGAAAGGGAAGAGTCAGATGAACTGCTAAAGAAAATTGATGATTTTTCATTCTCGAAGGTACCTAAGGAAAGAACACCGGTTCAGATTGTTGACAGATTTGATGATTTCCCTCCGGAGAAAACTAAACAGAAAGCTAGTTCAAAGGTTGCAAAGCCTGCGATAGAGCTTCTTACAAGAAAACAGATGGAGGAGGCAATTAGAAATCTGAACTTAAGAAGGGTGCTACAAAGCGTATATGAGGAAGTACACAACTTATTCCCTCCTGAGCGAAAAAAAAATCCAGGTGTCTGCTGCCGACATCTTGAGGAAAAATCAACAAGCTAAGCAGTCAGAAATTCAACAATCAATGTCCAAATGGCCTCTGCCTCGAGGTTCTCTGCAATCATCTACTGTTTATCCCTCTGCTAATCCAGGTTTGCTTAGAAATAACATGTTTACTCAGGAGGTAATGAAAAACCCTATCTGGGGCAAGTACGGAGTGAATGCAGCCTTTCTTGAAGACCGTATTCCTACAATCTATGCTGATCAACTGGAAAACTGTACTCCACCAGAGCTAAGGGATTTGAATGATAGTCAGAAAATGAGATGTGAGCATATATTGAGAGAATATCAAACCCCCAGACATCAAATCATCTCAGATTATCCAATCGCAAAGTTGCTAAGGGTCTCTACCCAGAAATCATTGAACAATAAGTTTGTTGTTTATTAAGTTGAAAGAGCTAACAGTTAAAGATAAAACTGAATGAAGCGGGTCTCAGACATATCAGACTGCACGACATTGAATTCCTTTATGAAGAATTATCAACAAAAGCCAACAAACTTTATGAAGAGCAACTAGGGAAAACTGCACTAATGAAATACATGAAACAATTTATCCAATTCATTCAAGAGCATGATATGCAGCTCGGTGCAGAAAGCAATCAAGTTAAGTTAATCTTCTCAGACCGATGCAGAGTCTTCCAAACATTGAAAGTCATGAGGAGTTAACAGTAATATATATGAAAACCACAAGGAGTTTGCTGGAGATCGAGGTGTCATCTTCAGGAATCAACAAAAGAAGAAAATCTTCATCAGATTCGTTGATATGATGGCATACTCAGATGGTCCCCTGAAATCTTATAGCACAAACTTCAACAACAATTGTGGAGCTCACGATAAACAATAACTGAAGCTGAACAAGAAAGAACAAACCGGGCAGTAGAGGTGATCAAGAGAACACTCGATAGCAGGAGAACCATTAGAAAGTGGCAGGTGTTATTTGGCATTAGGAACAAATCTATCTTATAATATTTTTAATTCCTTTCCTTTTGTAATAGGCTATCTCTCTATTAGGGGGAGAATATTAGATTTAAAAATAGAGAGATAGACCTTGCCTATCCCTTTTAGTATAAATAGGGATATGGCCCTTTGTAATTCTAAGCTTTTGCAATACATTTTCTCTTATTCAAAACAAAGGCTCAAGGTGTAGTGTGTGTTTCTCTCCAATCTATTTCACAAACACATGATTCTCGGGAACTTTCACTCCGCTTTAGTAAGACCCGAGTCTTTTCCATTTGGGAAACGTGGACCACAAGCCGAAGATATGTGGGAAACTTTTAAACAAGTAAAAATCAATTTACCACTTATTGAGGAAATCAAACATATCCGCTTATGCTAGTTTCTTATGGACTTGTGTACTCACAAGCGGCGTAACAAGTTACCGAAAAAGGTTGATTTAAGTAGTCATGAGAGCGCCATGTTGTCAAATTCTTTGCCACCTAAGCTAAAAGATCCTGGAGTACCTTTAATTTCGATTCAAATTGGAAATTTAAAGTTTCAAAGGCACTCCTTAATCTAGGGGCTAGTGTTAATATTCTCGCGGGAAGTTTGTATGACGAACACGATTTTGGTCCTCTTAGAAAAACCGATAAACGGTCGTTTTGGCCGATTTTTCACTCAAACTTCCTTAGGGGGTATTAACCAATGTTTTTATGAAGGTGAGGATTTCTATTATCGTGTGGATTTTCTTGTTTTGGATTCTAAGTCACAATACAAGGATAAACAGCCAAGTATCATTCTTGATCGTCCTTTCTTGGCAACCGTCAATGCACAAATCGGTTGTAGGGAAGGAGTCATTGATGTTACATTTGGGAATAAGAAGATGAGATTAAATGTTTTCAACACTACTCCTAACGCTCCAGTTAGTAGTGATTGCTTTATGGTAGACACTATTGACGAATGTGTCCGAGTACACACTCCGTGTATTATTTCGGATGACATTTTGGAGCAGTTTTTTAGTGATGACAGGGAGGAGATGCTGAATATGGTAGAGCTTCAAGAAATTCATAAGGAGTTCTTGCAATCTTTGGATGCTAGACAACCGCCATGGACTCACAAAGTGGAAAGTCTACCGGAGCGGATTGACTCTCAATTAAAGCCATCTTTGGAGAGTCCACCAACATTAGAACTCAAGACGCTACCGAATCATTTGAAGTATGCGTT
>JAUEJL010123563.1:0-11711 GCA_032274825.1 Drosophyllum lusitanicum | reverse complement strand
TTACAGTTGTTGTTTCATATCTTTTCAGGTAACGACCATGGCGGGGCTCCAGCTCAGTGATGATAGCTCAAACCCCAAGCTTCCGCAATCTACTAAATTAGTTTTCAACAGCACTAGTTTCAATTTCAGACAATGAGGATGATTGCACTTAATGAATTATGTGTGTTTATTCAATTAGGGACATGTCATGTAATTACTTTATTATCAACTACGAATATCTTTTATGAATGAATTATGAAAAAAAAAAAATTTGGGACGTTACATGCAATGCTAAATCAATGGTTTTCGATACATAAAACCGACTTTAATGGTTTTGTTTATGGTTTTTGTTAAAAAAATCCACATAAACCGGACCGAACCGAGTTTATAAATATGTTTATGTGAGTTATTTTTTCAAAATTATGACTATTGGACTTTAAAAACTTGAAACCTTGTTTTTCTTTATAAAATAATAGAGAATTGAAATTATATGTCTTCGAATTTGTTTAGAACAATATGACGTTTGTTTTAGTTTTTGTAATATTGAATATCTTTGTATGTTATTATAAATATATATGGTTGCCGGTGAGTGTAATCGTCAACATAAGATTTGTATTCTCAGCCGTTAGATCGTAATAACTATTAATCTCAGCCGTATAAAGTCATGAATTTAGAAAGCCATTGGATTAATTTCATATTCAATCTTAGCATTGATGATGGAATTAAAATTGCTTGTATAAAAAAACATGTTGAACGTGGTTGCAGCAGTTATACAAAAACTGATACTTTAGTGGGATAGTGTGGGGTTTTTAGGTTTTATGAAACTTTTATTTTAACTATTGTTAGTGTAATTTATTATAGAATGTTTTACTATTTTTTCTTATAACTTTTGATATATTTTATTTATAATAAATATAATTATATATTTATAATTGTTTCATTTTTATCAATTTTTTTGATATAGATTTTATTATAATACGATATAATTGAGTATAAAACATATTTATTATGTCCCTTGTATTAAACTTCGTTTTAATATTTTAATTAATTGATTTTTGTTAGTACATTATAGTTATTGTTGTACTTTTAAAATATGTTTTGATTTTACTTATATGGTTACCGGATTACAACCCCGACACCGTCCGGGTATTACACTAGTTACTAGGATGTTGGTAGTTTGTCCTCATATTTTATCGAACACTCAGTTACTTTTTATTCTTGAGATTAAAAACCGTGAACCGACTCAAATCGAGCCGGTTGTTAGTGGTTTGGTTTAACTTGTTATATGGTCCGGTTTAATTTAATATTTTTTAAAACCGAAGTTGTTGGTTTTGTTAACATTTTTTTAACATAAAACGATCAAACCGAACCATCTAACACTCCTAGCTGCTACTCAGCATCCCACCAGAGAATATTCCTTGACCTCGATTCTTTTAATCGGCTCCTCTAACTACCACTTCACCGGGCTCCTCCATGTAACCACCACATCACCGTCGTCGGCGATCCGAACCATCCATCCACCTCCGAGCACCACGGCCATCTCCTTCTTCTTCATCAATCGGCCTACACCACTGCTTCACACTTCATCTCCGCCGCTGACCATTAACATCCTACCACCGCTGAAGCACCTTTCCGCCAACCACCATCAACCATCACTGTCGCCGTCGCAAACCTCCCTAACTCCGCCGTCGCTACACCGGAATCTATAACCCCCTTCACCTCACTCTTCATCGATCGGTCGCCTCTTCTTCCCAAGTAAAATGAGTGGTTTCGAGCTTTGGTGGATCAAGGGAACATTTGCAATTTTACTGCTATTAATTCCTGGAAACTTAGGATGGGGAAAAGAAGGACACTATGCAACTTGTAAAATAGCTGAGGTATAATTTTTTCAATTTTTATTTTTATTTTATCTTTAGTCATGCTTATGATTGCCTGTTTGTGAATCAAGTTAAGCACACAGAGTTTATACTTTATAAAAACATTGGTTGTTTAGTTTAGGGATTCCAAATTTCAAATCTCAGGTTCTTGAGGGGTATTAGGATCAGATAAACTCATATTCTTTGTTTATACTTGCAACTTCAAAATAGCACAAGCACATAAAACTCTGTAACAAATGCTGAAATACATAAATAAGAAAAAAACAGATGCTTCTTTTAATGTGTATAAGGTTATGATTACTAGTTTGAGTATTGTTAGGAAACTTTATACATAAATGTTGATAGGCTGTGTGATATACTGAAAATATTCAGCTGTAAACATTTAGCATCTCTTATGCATACTTGCATAGGCATCATGATTGATATTTTTGACCCAAAAGTGTAGTATAACCGAATTCAAATGACACGTGACGGGTTTTAAACCTGATTTCATTGTAGAAATTTGGGTATTGTTTGGATTGAATAATAAATAGTTTAATTGAGTTCAATAATAAGGGTAAGCATGACTTTTACCATATCCGGTGGCATGTGTTAAAATCTGTAATTACTTACGGTGACAAAGTTGACTTTCTATTGGAATCCTTGGCATATTGCATAAGAGGATGAACACTGTGATAATATCTGGCTTGTACTCCATTTCACGTGCATTAGCCTTTAAAATCAACATTTTGATCTTAAACAACAAGTTATAAACCAAAGAATTTGAGTTGGTTCTTTCAATTTCTCATCGAACGGTCATATTTGTAATTTTAACTCGTTTTGGTTTACGGTTTATTGCTTATAAGTTATGTGCCAAAAACTTGTTTTGTTTCCAAAACGAACAAATAACATACCTTTTTTTAGAACTTTTGCCATTTGGATGGTTACAAGAGTCCAATGTACATAACATAAACTTAACTATGAAGATTCTTACTGTGATTTTGCTTAAACCCCAAACTTGAATGTTTTACACAAAACAGTTTGACTTTTACCAAAAAGTTAACAATTTTGCTTTTCTTTCTTTTAGTCACCATGAAAAATATGTTTTATCTAGTAATACCAGTTCATATAGTGCCATCAACATTGAGCCCAATTTGAGAGAATAAGTGACTAAGTTTGCCAATTTCTGACCAGTTTGAATCATTAAGCTTTTAAACCTTTACTTTTAGATTGCATTCATGATTACCTTTGACATAATTTGTACTTCTTTTGTGATGTTTTGATATGAATACTTCTTCATAACACTATTTGAAGCTTGAGTTATAAAATTACTTGTAAAAGTCATGCTTTTCGGGAAAAAAACTTGTAAAAATCATTTAAAATACTTTTTGATTTACTTTTCTTGAAATGTTTATATTTTGGGTTGTTTTCTTGACATACTCAGTCATGCCACTACTGTGAACATCTTTCAAACATAGTTAAACTGCAACATTTATAATGTATTAGACTATTGGCTGATATACAAATGTCGACATTTATTTCAAGCTTGCCGATTTAGGACCTGTCTGATACATTACACTTTTCAACCTATTTTTCTCCTAGATTACATGATCCTAGACTACTTTTAACATTATATATACATAATACACTTCATTTGAGACGTTTTGATTTGAAGACCTTCTCATATGATCACTTCAAGCTCAAGTTAGAAATACTACTTGTACGTGATTAAAAACTCATTTTGATGTACTTTACTTGAAATCTTTATGTTTTTATCAACTTTATCCTACCTTTTATTCCACATAGTCAGTCCAGATCTCTAGATTAAGTTATATGCATCCATTTTGAAAATACTAAAATATTTGCGAAGTTCTTGATTCTCCATAAAGTGATAGTTGATTATCATTTTTTTAATTTAGCGAAATTACAAAAGCTTAAAAAGTTATGCTAATGGAATAGGGAAATTCAACAGCAATGTGAGCAAAATTATTATTGCTAGAGGTATTGACCACCATCCTTCCTATTATGTCCCTGCTGTGAGGATGCAATTGAAATACTTGATCACTGTATAGTAAGGTGTAAATTAGCATGAGAAGTGCGGAAATTAAGTTTTGATTGGTGGAACAATGGGATAAGAAAAAAAAATTCTGGTAAATAGTAGGTTTTTTAGGAATGATTACATTTCTATTGCAAGCTGTGACTTGGATTGCTGGACACTGCATTTTTTCATAAAAAAAACTCAGGGATCGTTGTAGTGCTAATGATTCAACACAGGATCGGGAATAGTGGTAGTAACGGATCGACGGATATTGTTTTCTAAATAATGCAAGTCACATATTTTTCTTTGTTAGTTGTTGAGTTAATTAGGACTGTGGGTGTTTATGTTTAAGTTAACTGTATGCATGTGTTAAATTTATATGGCTCGTAGAGTTAATAGGAAGTGGAGACATGGAGTTGTGTTTTAAGGGATCCGATAACTTAGTGTTTGCTTCTTGTAAACTAAGAGTTAGTGTGTTTCCTATAGTTTGTAATAAATTCGAGAATTTAGAAGTGAATATTTTTTTCCTTTTAAAAAAGAGTTTATGCAATTAGTGAAAATCAACCGCAGTTAGAAGCTGCATAAATGAAGACGCAGTTATAGTGAGTAAAGCAGAAAGGACCAAGGAATCAAAATACAAAAAAGAATAAAGAGAAAAACTAATATAGATATGGAGGAAGATAGAATCAGTGCCATTAATTCTTTGATATTGAGGCCATAACAAGAATTCTTGAGACCAATTCCAAATCTTGAATCCTGATGTTGTACCTCATGAGAACATGCTTAAAAAAAGTTATGTAATTCCATATTTACGCAAAACATCATATCGGTTGAAGGAGTTTCAAATGAAACATGTGATTTAGGTCTGAGAATTCACGAGTTTGGGTTTTTATATGAGGTGATATTCATCATATCAAAAGTAATGGAAAATTGAAACCCATTTTATATAACATTAGGGTAAAAATTCTTAAGATAGATATATAGATTTAAGTGGCGATTAAGAATATCTTTTGTTATGTTAAATAATCGAATTTGATCTACAAATGAGAATGATGAATTTAATTGGGATTATCATCAAGGCCACCCAACTATTAAAACTATTTTCGAGGCCACCCAAGTATTGATTTAAGTTTTGTTTATACCAATTCTTGAAAAAGAAACTTGTTTGTAATTATGAAATGACAAAATATCTCTAAATTTGTACGTGTGATGTCTTGAGTTTTACAAAGACTATACATTTACTGTTAATTATCATTTTACAGATTTCCAGCAAGTATTTTGCCCATGTTGGTATAAACGAAACTGATTGGTGTATGTTTACATTATCCTATAATTTAGTGTCATCTTCGAATAGCCCATTGACCTGTTGAAATTCAATAAAACCTATTTTTTATTTGTTAATAATAGTTCGGTTTTATCCGTTTCATGATCATTACTTTTAATTTTAATTAAACATTCAGTCATTTCTTACTGAAGAAGCTTTAAAGGCGGTAAAAGAATTGCTCTCAGAAACTGCTGAAGGTGATTTAGCTTCTGTGTGTTCATGGGCTGATAATATTAAATATCAATACAAGTGGCGTTGGACCAGTGAGTTGCATTATGTTGATACCCCTGATTTCAGGTGTAACTATGATTACTGCAGTAAGTTTAATTTATCCCATCATCAGTAGTTTTTTAATTATTTTTTGTCGTATCACTTATCTTTCTTATTTTCAACTCCACGTATTACATGTAAATGGGTCGATTTGGGTTGTGTTTTATCTTAATTGGGTTATATAGAAAAGTTAGCTTAGTAGGGGAAATGATGAAATGGGTTAAACGGGTCAAACAAAAGTTGCCTAAGCCCCTAAAGTGTATGTTTAATGCATACAATCTCCTAAATCGTTTAATTCAAATAATTTGGTTATTATAGGAAGGAAAATTCGGTCCAGTCATTTCTCTACTTTCAATTTTTAATTTTTTACTTATTGCGAGTACTCTACTGTTTTTTACGCAATGTAGGTACTTTACTTTAGTTAATATATTAAAAGATTCATTGAGGTTGTATAATGTTGATAAAAGCATCACTCGAGTAACTTGTAACTAGTAAAAAGGTAAAGTGGCATAGGTTACATGTCGTGTGGTGGTGTGGGCACCAATCAGCTGCCAACATCGTTTTGTTCTGAAGACTTGAGATCTATAAAAACTTCTAATTTTTAGTAAAAATAATGCTTTTGATTCTGTTTAGATACATGAATTTTATATAAATTAATTGATTTATTTTATAAAAACAAAATGATGTGGCGGTTGATATGGCGCCTACATGAAATGTAACCTATGCCACATCACCCTTTAACAAGTTATAAGTTACTTTGTGTTTTTATAAATAATATATTAGTAGTAAAAACACTAAAGCAATATTGAATTTGGTAATAGGTTCAGGTGCTGCTGGTTCATATTTATATTTGTAATCTAACTAGAAGTGTTATTATATTAAATAGAGGTATGGTTTATCTCTACCAAAAAACACGTAAAATTAAAGGAAAAAAAATTAGATTGTAAGGAAACAAGTTGAACTGGTTGAAAGTCGCCCTAAGTTTATTTTTAATGCATAAAACCACCTAAATTATTTTATTTTATAATATTATATTATAATTTAAATAATATAACTTTTGTAATCTTATCTGACACACTTCATGTTTATTAGGGGACTGCCATGACTCATCTGGTGTCAAAGATAGGTGTGTTACTGGAGCAATTTACAACTACACAGAGCAGCTTGTCACGGGCTATAATGCATCAAATTCAGTTGTGAAGTGTAAGAACCCGATGAAATTATTAGATTATAATTTAAATAATAATATAATATAGTTTTTTCTTTTTCTTTTTACACTATTTGGAAAATGGGAATTGATAATCCTTGATTACAGATAACCTGACTGAAGCGCTTATGTTCCTATCTCATTATATTGGGGATGTGCATCAGGTTAGTGGCTGCATTTTGCTTCCAATTTTAGAAGCTAGTATAAATTAAACATAAATCTTTTGTATCATGTTTCATCATATTTACACTCGAATGATGAACGGGTTTTTTTGGATTCTTTTCTTTTAATTTCTAATTTTTTTATTTTTAAATCTCTAATTGGACAAATGTGTAAAAAATGTTAGTTTAAAATGAATATATGTTAAATGGGTCTAACTGGTTTAAAGTTGCCTAGATAGCATCTTTATGACATAAAACATCTTGAATATTTAATCTAAAAAATTAGATTATTATTAAAATTAAAATAATATAGCGTAGTAATTGTATTTGTCACTCCTATTATGTTCAATTAAGTTTGTAGCGAAAATCTATTTATTTCTGTGGTACAGCCTCTGCATGTTAGCTTTACTTCTGATGGAGGTGGAAATACTATAACAGTTCGGTGGTATAAGAGGAAGACGAATTTGCATCATGTAAGTGACAAGACTTGTTTTTTTACAGTGTTTTTTACTTTTCAATACTTGTATATTAATAACCTAAAAATGAAGGAATTTTATTAACTAAAAGTTACGTGTAATTAAAAGGTGTATACCAGTAATTCAGATCGGATTTTGTGTGGAAAACATCGGTAATTAAATTATTGTGAAACTTAAAACCGGTGACGTCTAATTGCTTTTTATTTACTTGTTTTCAATGATTTTATTTCAGGTTTGGGATACTGATATAATTGAATCTGCCATGAAGACATTCTATGACAAAGATATAGATGTCATGATATCAGCAATTGAGAAGAATATTACAGTAGGCTTTCATATTTGTTCTTTATTATCATTATTATGTCCCAAAAATCAACTTTCTTTTAGTAAAGTTTTAATCCAGAATTACATATCTGGCAGTTAATGATCCATCATTGACAAAGTATACTTGTTTTTATCACTGGTCATGTTGGATATTTGAAAAAATTTTAGAACCTTTTCAGACAATTCATGTATTTAAATGTTGCATTTTTATTTCTTTAGGGTGTGTTTAGTTTTATTCTTGGAAAATTTACCTCAAAATTAAGTTTCATATATGTTTTTTTTTCCTTAAATTTCTTGGAAATAGGATACTTGGAGCAATGATATTACATCTTGGGCTAATTGTACATCTGATGAAGAAGTTTGTCCCGACCCGTAAGTGTACATTCTTGCTTTAAGGTTTTTTTTCTCTGTTAACTTAAGAATATTCGATTGTATGAACTATTGTCACTATGGACTTGGAGGTAAAATTGGGTACATTTTATTTTATTAACAAATTAAGGGTATTTTAGCATTGTTCTTGAACTCGTGCAGGTGGGCTTCTGAAAGCATTAAGTGTTCGTGCAATTACGCCTATAGAAATGCTACACCAGGAAGCACTTTAGGAGGTGAATGTTAAAATTGATTACTTACTCTCAGTTTAGTTTTGATAACTTCTAATATCAATACTAGTTTTACTTGGCAATTTTTACAGTTCATGTTATCGAAGAAATGAAGATTGAATGGAAAACGGAGAATCGTATAAATGAAACGAAATTTCTCTTGATCTGACATATTAACCACATAATACAATCACAAGAATCATACAAATTATTTCAATTATATATAGATTTAACTTTCATGAATCATTTCATGTATATACTCCCTAATGATTTTTTCTAAACTTGTTATAGATGATTACTTCCTATCGCGTCTACCTATTGTTGAGATGAGGCTCGCTCAAGGTGGCGTCCGTTTGGCTGCTACACTTAACCGAATCTTCGATCCACACCCTTTAGTCTCGCAGAAATTAGCATATTTGGGAGGTATAATCCCCACATCTTACTCAGCTTAAAGCTAAAAATCCCCAAATATTCAGAATTTCTCAAGCATACTTTATGAATTTGTTTCTTGTCTTAATAGTTTGTATGCCAATGTTTTGGAATATGCACATCTTTGCTTATTTGTATGTGATAGTAGTTAGAGTTAAATTATTTTTTCTACGGGTTTAGGATTTAGGGTCTACGAAAGTTTCTTTTGTATCAATATACACACTATTAAAAAATGATAATCCTATCAATATTCTGATTGATATATGTATGGGTTGATATTTATATAGTAAAAATGAATAAACGCATAACATTTATAGACCTAAATATCCATGTATACAATATTAAATATAAATACAATTATGATAGACATTAAGCTAATCATAATTTAACTATAATATAGGGGTTACGTGTATGAGAATGTAACGAGCTATCTCTAATTTAATATTCTATGTAACAAAGAAAAAATATACTTCGCAAAAATGCATTAATGTATTTAGATTTCACGTTTAATGCAATGTGAACTGCAATCAAGTTAGTGTGTCACTTTGATTTTTTAATAACGGGTTAAGTGTATGGAAATCTAATGAACTATTCCTATTTTAATATTCTATGTAACCAAGAAAAACAGTTTGGTATTATCATTTTTAAAATTTTATTACCATTTGTTATTATTATTATTACTATTATTATTATTATTATTATTATTATTATTATTAATAAACATGTGACACAAATCTTGAAAATAAATGTATAAACATGGATTTTGATTTTGAGTATGAACAGATTTGTATGAATAGATCGATTTCATTTTTATCTTGCTGACCATGAACCATTGTGCTGATTTCATCTTCATTTTCGTTTCTGAATGACTAAATCTGTTTTAACCAGGGTTTGGTTCCGATTTCT
Organism: Drosophyllum lusitanicum; assembly: GCA_032274825.1. Lineage (NCBI taxonomy): Eukaryota > Viridiplantae > Streptophyta > Magnoliopsida > Caryophyllales > Drosophyllaceae > Drosophyllum > Drosophyllum lusitanicum. The sequence goes on along the minus strand of JAUEJL010123563.1, from coordinate 2,142 downwards.
TGATCTTTGTTTTTGTATGACCGTATCTTTATATTGACTCAAGGGTTTTCATCCATCTAGGATTTGTTTTTGTGGAAATAGCCGATGGTAAGGCTCTAAATGTATTCAATGTAAGTAGAGACAATGTAATAGTAATAGATTGTAACACGGGTTTTTTTAAACGTACAACAAGGAATAAGAATATTGTTTTATTAAATTAGGGTAACAACCGACACAGGTAAAATAAAAACAGTTTTTCTTTGATGTTATACAAAACTCTTTAGAATGTCCACGTGGAAGCCTCGTCTGCTACATAATCCGAAAAGAATAAATAACGGATAGAATGAGCTAGAAGCCCAGCGTTTAACTCCATAAAATACTCAAATGATAATAATTAACATTAAATGTAATATCATCAATTTGTGTCACTCAGACTTCTGTTTTGCCGCTCAGACATCTCATTTGCCACTCAGGCTATTGTGTAACACAATACACATAACATATACAACACATACATACAGTTATAAGCAACATCACATATATTTATATCATCATCATGGACTAATATGTGGACCCACATCTGATAGTCACATTGACTGCTAGAAGTCACATCAGCATCTAGCTAGTCTCATTGACCAGCCACATATGTCTCTCGGACTAAAACATTATCATGTAATACACATATCGCATATGGCCGTATTGGCTTAAACATCATCTTTCATATATGTATATGTATATATATGTGTGTGTGTGTGTATCACATACTTTGTCATCTCACACATAGTCACTTTGACAAGCTATAATCAGCACAATTATAGCTAAACATACAATGTTTATAATTTTAACTATTCTTTTCCTCTTGATTCATCTTATCATGGCATACACGTATAGCATTTATATATTATTACATATTTACACCGTCTCTACGTTATTCTTTCATCTCTCACTCATTTCCTTTCTCTTTTCTCTATTATTGAATATATATATATATATATATGTGTGTGTGTGTGTGTGTGTATAGACATAATCTATCATACTCTCTCATATTTATATGTTTATATATTTACATACACATGTACGGTTACTTTTATATTTAACACTTCACTATGTATCTCACAAAGATACCACTCTTCTCAGTATTTTCACACATATTCATAATGTATATAGATGTGTATTTATAACATATATCTCTGTAAGAACGCATTTTCTTTAAGTGTATTAATTATACACATCAACATCACTTATTTAAACCATCGTATATTCTCTACATTTGTGAATTCACACAACGTTAATCATAGTTACACACTAAACAGTTGGATTAACCATTAACCCAAATGAGTAAGAACGCACTCTCTTCTCTATTTATTCATATGGTTTTCATTTATTACTTAATCATTCATACTCATTTCTCATCATATAATATAATACCAGAATATTCCACTCTTAGTTACAATAAGGTTTCTGTCTCATATCTCACCAATACTCTTATATCCGTCTCTATTTATTTTGTGTACATCTTTGTACCCATTACCAATTAGTTATCAGTAAAGCTTTCAGCATCAACAGATAATCACGAATATGCAATACATCTCACATTAGTATTGACTATGTATAATCACAAGTAATTAATATCTCTAAGTACCCGGTTAAGGTACTCCCCTGAGGTCCAACACTTCCATAGCGTTCTCTTATCTTTTCCTTAGGTCCTCAAATACCTAAGAATAAGTATATGATAATCATTACTCTTACTCAAATCAAAACACAACTTCTAAACAATGCACAGGACATGGCACGCCCGTGCCCTACTCACAGGTACCCCCATGGTCACAAGGCACACCCCCGGTCCATCTAGGGTTAGGCACGCCCGTACCCTTTTGAGGTACGGCCATGCCTCCTCGGGTACGCCCTGGGGCACTGTTTGTTCTTGAGGCGCACGCCTGTGCCCTTCAATTTATAGCAACAATTCGACCAGAACTCACTGTTTTCTAACCAAAATCCGTTTAATTCACTTTCCAGTTAATTCTAGTACTTACAAACATCCCCAAACACTTATTAACTATGTTTAACAATGCATCAACATCTTTTGATCACTAAACACTATATAAACTCAATTAAATCAACTAACACTTCAAAATACAACATAAAGAATACTTACAACTTTGG
>JAUEJL010123552.1:0-11711 GCA_032274825.1 Drosophyllum lusitanicum | reverse complement strand
ATTAATTTAAATTGGTTTTAACTTTTATAAGTTAAAGTTCTTTAATCTAAATCAAAATTATTATAAATAATTTTATATATGTCTCTCTTAAACCATAAAATATCATATTTGTTCAATTTAATTTATAAATATCATATTTACCCATTATAATATTTGAGAATATCATATCTAACCAATTCTTAGCTAGTTTTATTATTTTAAAATATTTTATAATAATTTTAAACTTTTTAACAGTATAACTAGTAAATATTTGAGATTATTCTTTATTATGTAACGGTGATCAATTTCATGTACAAGAAATACATTCACATTCGATAGTATAATGATACCATCATACATGCTCTCGCGTCGACGCTTCTTTTGACGCTTGTCGCCATTTTTAAAATCCACATTTATTTTAGGTTTTATAATTATTTAATATTTTGATATTAATATTTAATATTTATTATTTTTTTAAAAACAAAACGTATGTTACACGAGGATTTAATCTAGTATATAATAAAAAGAAAGTGAAATTTGAAAATTAACAAATTAGCCAAAACTCGACAAAAGTAAAAGAGACACCAAATTAACCGTTAATCAATTTGAACTTTTAGATTCACATGCATTAAATTATTAATTCCGTTAAAAAACTAATCACGGAAACTTACTTTACAACACTTTAGATCTTATTTTTGTCAATTCGTACTCTTTGTTCTACCGATCTAATATCTTTTTATTTATTTATTTATCTATTTATTTACTATGTTAAAATTACACGGGTTGTTTAAAAAAAGATAAATGGTATGAATTTAAGGCTCTTGCTACACCATAAAATCATATAGTATAATTCTAAAATCACAAATAAAAGTATTAAAATAAATCTTTCTAGTGTTGTTATTGCTTCCCATATAATATCTCATGCAAACAAATGGTTGCTTATACATATACAAAAATTTGACTATTCTATTGTCCAAACAATAACCACACCTTTGAGCAAAATACTCATTCGTAAATCTTGACATCATAGATAACTACATATAATCAAGACAACGTATAGTAAGAATTTGTAAGGCTGGCAAATAAATATGAACTCATAGATTCATTGGTTAACAGATTTTATGCTTTAAACATTGAACAAACATTATCCTGTTCAAGAATTTCATTCGATAGTTACTTTGCTTCGGTTTGTGTTCTCTTATCTAGAAGACACCCTAAAAGCTTCTATAAGGCATTACGTGAACATGAACAAATATATACAATCATATATGTGTGTGATATATCAAGTATGCAGTTGGCATATGTTAGGACCATTTTAATTGTATCTAAGTGTAGTAAATATATTATAGATGAAAAATTCATATGTGTAGATACAAGGATTCGTAAGTATTTATTATCTTGTAATAAACTAGTTTTATTATAGATAGTAAAAGGCCAATGGCCTCTTTTGTATATACTCATTCTTGTGGGTAAGTAGTGTAATTTTTGTTTGTATAAATAAAATTCAAGTCACAACTTGAATTCTAAGCGTTCAGTAATATTTGAAAGAGATTTAGTGTGTGTTGTGTAGTGTGTTTTTCATCTTCTACATACTTGTTCCACCATACACCATATTGTATAAATTTATGTTAGCTTCACTAATCACTATTTGATTCTTGAATCTTTGACCAACAACATATATGTGATTTTGCATATAGGAGACCTCTTTAGTTAATAATAAAAAAAATAGCTGCTTGACACCACACACTAATGTTCATAATACAATATAAATTGTACTTTCACAACTAATCATATAAGGTCATACCGTTCTAGCACAGTTACGGTATGCTTGGATGTATATGAGTTTCCACAATGATATTTCGACTTGAAGCCAATCGTTTAAACTTAGGGAAAAGTAGGTTATAGGTAATCAATGGGCTTCGAGTCTGAGCATTGCCGACAGCAACCAAAACTACCATAACTTCATTTTTAACCCAAAATTCGAGTTCCCATTCATATATTCGCAAATCTTGACATCATAGATAACTGCATATAATTGAGTCAGAATGTATAGTAAGAATTAGTAACGCCGACAATTTGCGTTTGGTTCGTGTCATTTTCGTGTCGACCCATTTATTTTCATGTCGGTTCTCTTTTCCGTGTCTGGTTCGGTCATGTATCGTGTCGAACCATTTCGCTAAAATGTATTCAGGAATTTTTTTTCGATATTCATTATCAATTTTTCTAATTACTTGTTTGCTTCGATATGAATTTCAAATATAATTTTCATTTAAATTTTAACTTCAATATCTTTTTCGGTTGTATTTGAACCTCAGATATGTTGTTTGGTTCCATTTAATACGAATTTTGACTTTATTTTTTTCAACTTATAAAATTGAATATATTAAATAATATAATCTACTACGTTTCTAACAAATACAAATACATAATGTTATTAAAGAGCCAAAATAAAATTAAAATAATACATTATTAAGTACAATTACGAAGCCAATCCAAAATATTAAAGTACTTTATACCAAGTAGAGATATGTTATAGTAACAAAACCTTATAGTCAAAATAACAAATAGCAAAATCATGTAATATTGATTTAGCCTTAAATTTTTTAGTGTTTATTTGAGTTTTTAACTTTTAAATGTTTTTTGCTTTTGTTTATCGAGTTTTATTGCCTAAGATGTCACTTCCTAAATTAAATTCACAATCTTCTTTTTGAAATTTAAATTTCAAGTAGTAACTTTTATAATTTTATAGTTTTACTCATTCGGGACATTTTCGTGTTGTCGGGTTGACTCTAACCCGACCCGTTTATTTTCATGTCCACCTGATTTTGACCTATTTCGGGTTCGTGTCAGATTCATGTCACTTTTTGTGTCACTTTTTCATGTCGGATTCGGATCGTGTTAATTTCATCTCGGATCAGAAATAGCCAGCCTTAAGAATTAGTAAGGCATGAGTATTAACAATGCACATCATCTATAACACTTTATTTTGCGTCTACTCAAATAATGGAATTCTCGCCTTTTTTTTAAAAGTGAAGTCGAGGTCGGATAAAAAGGTGGTATCCACTATCTAGCTTCTTCATGACTGCTCCCCACTTACGCTGCTTTCCACAAAAAAAGAAAAAAAAAAGATAATAAGAGTCTTCTCCAATTAAAGATTTTGAACCAAATTCCATAATCAATATTGTAACGTTTTGGTTATTTTAACTCCAATACAGTACCAAAAGCAAAAATATGTTCAATTCCTTGAAACTCTTAGATTGTACAAATCAATTCTAAAAGACAACTTCACGGCTCATCTAGATCGTTTCAGTATAAAAAACATACAGTATAGGTGATAGAGGAATATAGCCTCTATATAATCAAGTAAATGTCATCTTTGGTAGCAAAATATGGCGAACAGGCACCACTTATATCCTATTGACGACTATTTGTATAATTAAATGTTTTAGTACTGTATTATTTTGCAAGCTATTAACAACGGATTAACAAAAGTCTTTCAGAAGAATTCTAATTGTCACCTCAAAGTGAACGTTAACCTTGTAAACAGTCCATTATGCCTTTCTCAGCTCATTCATATTATAATAAAACTTAGATGCGTCCCATGTCATTCCTCTAGCATATGTTTGAAAGCACACTACTTGGATCTACCTGCCAAAAACCTCCATTAGAGAAACAAATGAAGTGTTAATGCAAATAATCAAAGGAAACAAAGAAACCAACAATGCAAACAAAACAAACTGTTTTTACTCTCTTTGATATTTCCAACCTCCACGTTAATCATTTCCCCTCCCCATGGTGCCTAAATAAATATAAACTCATAGATTCTTTGTTTAACAGATTTTACGCTTTAAACATTGAACAAACATTATCCGGCCTGTTCATGAATTTCATTCGATAGTTACTTTGCATCAGTTTTGGTTCTTTATCTAGAAGACACCCTAAAAGCTTCTATAAGGCATTATGTGATCATGAACAAATACATACAATCATATATGTGTATGATATGTCAAGTATGCGGTTGGCATATGTTAGGACATTTTAATTATATCCAAGCGTAGTAAATATATTATGGGTGAAAATGTCCTTTGTGTAGATATATACAAGGATTCGTAAGTATTTATTATCTTGTAATATTTGTGGGTAAGTAGTGTAAATTTTGTTTGTATAAATAGAATTCAAGTCACAACTTGAATTTTAAGCTTTCATACATTGAGTAATTTTTGAAAGAGATTTAGTGTGTGTTCTAGTGTGTAGTGTGTGTTCTTCATCTTCTACATACTTGTTCCACCATATTGTGTGAATTTAGGTTAGCTTCACTATTTGATACTTATTAGTTTCCAAAATGATATTTCGACAAGAATTAAAAGTATAATTAGTTAACCAATCGATTGAAGTTTGGGATAATTAGGTTACATGTAAGCAGCGGGCTTCGAGTATGCGCATTGCCAACAATAACCAAAACTATCATAACTTCATTTTTAACCCAAAATTTGAGTTCCTATTAATTCGTAAATCTTGATATCATAGATAACCGCATATAATCGAGACACAACGTATAGTAAGAATTAGTAAGGCTGGAAATTTGAGTCGGGTTCGTGTTATTCGTGTTCGTGTCATTTTCGTATCGACCCATTTATTTTCGCGTCATAACGGGTGGTGACACCTTTTTCGGGTTCGGGTCATGTTTCGTGGTCGACCCATTTTGCTAAAATGTATTGGGGAACTTTTTTCGATATTTATTTTCAATTTTTCTAATTACTTGTTTGCTTCGATATGAATTTCAAATATAATTTTCATTTAGATTTTAACTTCAATATCTTTTACGGTTTTATTTGAACTTCGGATACTTGTTTGTTTCCGTTTAATACGAATTTTGATTTTATTTTTTCCAACCTATATAATTGAATATATTAAACAATATCATTTACTATGTTTCTACCAAATACAAATACATAATGTTATTAAAGAAAGAAAATAAAATTAAAATAATACATTATTAAGTACAGTTACGCAGCCAATCCAAAATATCAAAATACTTCATACCAAGTAGATAAATATCAAAGTAACAAAACCATATAATCAAAATAACAAATAGCAAAATGATTTAATATTGATTTAGCCTTAAAATTTTTATTGCTTATTTGAGGTTTTAACTTTTAAATGTTTTGTACTTTTGTTTATGGAGTTTTATTACTTAAGATGTCACTTCTTATTTGAATTCACAATCTTCTTTTTGATGTTTAAATATTAAGTGGTAAAGAAAATTTTATAATCTTATAGTTTACCCTTATCGGGTCATTTTCGGGTTGTCGGGTTGACTCTAACCCGACCCATTTATTTTCATGCCAATTTCGTGTAAACATGCTTTTCACCTATTTCGGGTTCGAGTCAGATTCATGTCACTTTTTTCATGTGGGGTTCGGGTCATGTTTTGTAGCCTTATGAATTAGTAAGCCATGACCATTAATAATGCACGTCATCTATGACACTTTATTTGGTGACTACTCAAATAATGGAATTCTCGTCTTTTCTTTTAAATTGAAGTCGAGATCGCATAAAAAGGTGGTATCCACTTACGTAGGAACAGCAAATGACGGGTTCGGGGCAGGGATTGGTCCCCGTTTAAGAAAACCGTCTCCATCCCCGCTTAAAAAACCGCGGAGATTTACACGTGGAGACCGCAGGAAACACGTTTCCCCGTTTAATATAAACATGTGATTAAATGGGTAATTTTCACCCTAAAAATACCCGTTAAAGTGAAACTATGATTTTTCACCGCAGGGATCATCATCATTGAGATTTTACAACGAGTTTTAGAAAATGATGCTACTAAATTATACAACATTATCGAATACCAATATATTTGAAATAAAATTAAAGTCTTAAAGATTCTAAATACATCCAAAATATCAAAACCAAACAATCCAAATAAAGACAACTATTAGAATTAGGCTATGTGAAAGTGTATAAATTTTTTTGTATATTTCTATTTAAAATTAATTTTATGTTTGTGTGTGTGTGTATATATATATATATATATATGACGGTTTAAACAAGAACTGTTTTTCGTACGAGAACTGCAAGAACCATTTTCATTGATTAATATAATCTATGGTTAATAATTCAGATGGCAAGGTTGTAAATAAATTAAAAACATTAAACCACCTGAGATAAAACAAACAAAATAGGTCATTTACGGAGGGGTATTCTTGACATTTCAATTATTGCGGGACCACTAAAAACCAGCAGTTTACATTTTTGATTATTTACAACCGGCTTCAACATTTTCGAAATCCGAAAGTCTCATTAACTTCTACACTCACCATTTCTCTCTACTCCTCATACTCACCGATCTATTTCGTAAAACAGCTTCACGTTCGACACCATTACGCTCTCAATCGACTCCATCAACAGCAACCTCATACTCACAGTAAGATTCAAGTGTTTATACTATCAATTTTCTCAAAAATTGGTGAAAAAAACTTCAAAAAACCCTAGAATAATTAGCGATTTACTAACATTATGTTTTCAATCATACTAAAACCTAAAAATAAGTTAATACTAGTACAAAACAATTAACGAAAACATTATGATAAGCATAATAATTTGAAAATCGTTCAAAAACATTAGAAAACCCTAAGATAACTTCCGATCTTCTGTAAATTTGTTTCTGTTTGTCTTCAATGACTACAATGAATAGATCTTAAAAATTAGTAAAATATTGATATGCATTGCTTGATTATAGAACAGTATGTTGAATATCAAAAATGTTTTGCACATACGCATTCTTTTGTGAAGTAACTCTAATGTTTGCTACTGTTTTCCAGACCTTCGAGTACATAACATCCAATATCAAATGGATACACGTAACATAAAATGAATAATCTAACTGTAAATAATTATTTATTACATATATATTGATTATGATTAAATAACAGTATTGTTGTTTAGAAACCTATGCGATTGTGCATATATTATAGTAGTATGTTTTTGTTCATCAAATTGGCTTGAAGATCATGGTTAATAATATTGGTTTGTCTGTTTGTTAAAATTATTAGATCTTAAAATACATATGCACTTGTGCAAAACATTAGGATTTTGTTTTTGTATATGCAAAAATGTTCATATGTTTGTCTACTTGTTAAGAATATTAGAGTTTAATTAAAATACATATGCAATTGTGCAAACACTTAGTTTTTTGTTTTTGTATATGCACAAATGAGCATATGTTTGAATTCTTGTAACCAATTTTGGTGTTTATAAACATATGCACTTGTGCAACACATTTAGTTATTTATTTTTGTATATGGACAAATGTGTGTATATTTGTCTGGTTATTAACAATTTTGGTGTTTTTAAACATATTCAATTATGCAAACATCAGTTTTTTGCTTTTGTATATGCACAAATGTGCATATGTTTTTGTGCTTGTTAACAATATTAGAGCTAAAAATACATATGCACTTGTGCAACACATTTAGTTATTTGTTTTGTATATGCACAAATTAGCATATGTTTGAATGCTTGTAAACAAAATAGATGTTTATAAACATATACAATTGTGCAAAACATTAGTTTTTTACTAATACATAACTAAAAATAAAACTCTAACCTTATGATTTAATATAGGTAGAAGACGAAGTGGAAGAAATCGAAAAACAAGACATTTTAAAAATACAAAAGAAGATCCAATAAATATTGAAGAAGAAAAAGGTATATAAATAAACGGATTATTTCTTATATTAAAGTATCTTAATTGCAATTGCTTCGGGGTGAAATTGTTATGAATATGTGAAATTATGCTTGCACACAAAATCAAGTTTGTATATGTTTTTTTTGCACTTGTGCATATACAGTCCGCTAAAATCTCCAAATTATTGTAGTTTGTTAAACATAATTATGTATATTTATTTGTCACGGAGTAAATCTTCTTCTACTGATAGTTCAATAAATGATTCAAACACGCAATCAACTTCTTCTTTAAGTAGCTCAAAACGAACCAATACAAAAACAAAAATGGAAGAACCAAAAAAAGATAATAAAGCAAAAAAGCTGTTTCATGAGAAGGAACACCAAATAGATCAAACCAAAAGATAGGGAGAACAAAAGAAGCAGCAAGATGGTTGGCTTTCCAAAAAGATATGGTTGAAGATTTTGAAAAACAAAAAGATTCAAGTAAAGCTAAAAAAAGATAATAGTATGCACATGTGCATTTTTGTTAATTAACAAAGTATAAAATTATTATGTTACTCAATCATTATGTTATTCCTAACAGATCGACAACCAAAGAAGAAGAAAAAGATTGGAAAAAAGATCCAATGTAACACAAATATCAATTTTAGCTTTTAGAATGCACATATGCACATAGAGTTTGTTGCTGTTGAATAAGAGAAGGAAGAACTTTCAAAGAAGAAAAAGCAACCGAAAAAAATGAAGAAGAACGGTAACACATCATTCCATTTCACTTTCTATATATATATATATATATATATATATATATATATGTATTAATTTCAGTTAATATTTTTGTACAATCTAAATTTTAAACATATAAAATTGTTTACAGTACAAGAAACGACTTCGGAAAGTGCAAGTGAAGTTTCAAGTTCAAGTACAGATAGTGAAAGTTCAGATTAAGGTATCCATTAGTAATTTCTTTCCAAAAACCATATATGAAAACAATTTCATTTGATGTTGTTTACTTAAAAGTATACACTTGTACATGTATTTAAACAAAAATATATAATATATTCTCAACTATTTCTATAAAATAATTGAAAAAGGTTAATTCAAAATAGAAGAAAAACAAAAAAAACTTTGGAGGAGATGCTAAGTGTGAAACGTAACATAAAAATATTTTCATAGCTAAAATTTGCACATGTGCATATGTAGAATTCTTTATTTTGACAATGTTAATATATGCACCTCTGCAAACAAATATTATTTCTGTTTTTTAATACCTTGACGAATATAAATTAATAAATAATAATTTATCAAATAGTTTAACTAAAATTTCCTTTCTAACAGATAATGTGAAGCAAAAAAACATAGGATGATGAAAAAAGTTCCTATGAAAGTAAAAAAAGTAAAAGTAAAGGAAGTAAGGTTGCTGAAAAGAAGAAAACAAAAGATAAAACAACTCCATCCAATTAAATACATATACAAATATACATTATATATTGTAAATAGTATATTTGCATTAAAACAATACTATATGTATATATATTGTTTTTAAATTAACAAATATATAAACTAACTTCTAATGTATTTGCATTGACAAAGCAAATTCTAATTTTAATACATGTGTGCATTTTGTGCAAAAGTGAAAAATTGTACAAGTGCACTATCTATAAACACTACATCATCTACTATTCTGTTAAATACATTTAGAATTTGCAGCTGTGCATTTTATGCACAAGTGAAAGTTTGCACAAGTGAACTATCTATAAACAATAAACACTGCATCATCTGCTATTTTGTTAAATACATATACATAATTTGCACTTGTGCATTTTGTGCACAAGTGATCATCTGCTATTCTTTAAATACATTAAGAATTTGCAGTTATGCATTTTATGCACAAGTATACTATCTATACACAATAAAAACTTCATCATTTGCTATTCTGTTACATACATATACAAAATTTGCAACTGTGCATAAGTGCAAATTTGCACAAGTAGACTATTTATAAACAATAAACACTTAATCATCTTCTATTTTTAATACATATACAGAATTTGAACCTGTGCATTTTGTGCACAAGTACGCTATCTATAAACAATAAACACTGCGTCATCTGTTATTCTGTTACATACATATACAGAATTTGCATGTGTGCATGTTGTGCACAAGTGCAAATTTACGCAAATGGACTATCTATAAACAATAAACACCGCATCATCTACTATTCTTTAAATACCTATACAGAATTTGCACATATGCATTTTGTGCACAAGTGCACTATCTATAAACAATAAACACTGCATCATCTGCTATTCTATTAAATACATTTAGAATTTGCAGCTGTGCATTTTGTGCACAAGTGCACTACATATAAACAATAAAAACTGTTACATACATATACATAATTTGCACCAATGCATGTTATGCAGAAGTTCAAATTTGTACAAGTGGACTATCTATAAACAATAAACACTACATAATCTGCTATTCTCTTAAATACTTAAACCTTAAATTGAACCTGTGCATTTTGTGCACATATAACACCTTATTTACACTAATAGATGCACAAAGATATATTCAAAACTAGCAATTTCTGATTTTAATACACATGTGCATGAATAAAAAATGTTCTAATAACTAGTTTTCTTTCTTTGTACATTTTAGAATTTAAGAATGAAATTAAGAAGAGAGGAAGGAAGAACAAAGAAGAGGAAGAAGTGAACGAAGGCAAATAAAAAAAGAAAGTTGGATGTGAAGGTCGTAAAGCAGAAAAATAATGAGAAATACCCATCGATTAGGACAAGAGCTTCGCCAAAAAACCTTTGTTTAGCTATTACAAGCTTAACAAAAGAACAAAAACAGTTTGTTGAGGATATAGGTTTTGGCAAACTACTTACGATGAGACTTGAAGGTGTAACATCAAAACTAGGTTATTATGTAGTTGATTCCTTCGATGAAAGCAGAATGGTTATAAATCTTTAAAATAAGAGAAGGAAAAAGATCACAAATGAACTCGTGTATGAGATGCTGGGAATTCCTGAATGGAAATTAGATCTCTACTCTTTACAAAAACAAAAAAAGGTTGATACAAAAGCTTTAACTTGGAGGACTAGTCATCCAAATAATATGACACCTGATGATTGTGTCAAGAGCATTTAAGAGAAAAAGGAGACTGGATGGGTGTTTAAGTTAGATTTCATTACTCTATTCATTTTATCAATGGGATAGGTACACAATTCGGGAATGCGTAAGTTAGACTTCCTACATTACATAAACAAAAAACAGATTTTAAGGAAATAGATTGATGTCAAAATATGTAGGTTACACTTCCTACATTACATAAATAAAGAATAGATTTTAAGGAAATAGATTGGTGTCGGTCCGTTGTAAATATCCTGAAGAACAACAAATCTAGACGGAAGAGGAACGACCCTTCAATTTACTACTCTGGCCCACTTCTACTCCTCGCAGTTAGTAATTTTTTTAAACTGTAATGCACAAGTGCAAATGAGTCATGAGAAATAGTTAAGAACATACATAAAATTTACAAATATAAAAACAAACCTGTTTTCTAGTTTTTTGTTAATTGATTATGCTCACTTCAAGTTGTTTAGTTGGCCTAATTAGATGGATTCAAGAACGTGCTACACAATACAAATTTGACTTCTTGTAGTAGTGTATTAAACTATATATGATTTCGAAAAAAATATACACTACAAAAAAAATTGACATGTTGCACGTGTCACCCTAGACACGAAGGGAAGTCTGCCCATATAGACTATATGTACTTTGTGGGAATAGTTCGGTTAGTTTAGCACTTTATTTAACAAATTAAATTTATTTGCACAATTTTGAGTGTCTATTTAGACAAAATTAATGGAACTAATTTTTATTTTTAGAGATCAAACTTATGGATAGTTTCTATTAAACAATATTAACGGTCCATTTTGATAAAATTAAATCTTGACAATTAATTTAAATTGGTTTTAACTTTTATAAGTTAAAGTTCTTTAATCTAAATCAAAATTATTATAAATAATTTTATA
>JAUEJL010123541.1:0-11712 GCA_032274825.1 Drosophyllum lusitanicum | reverse complement strand
CAATATCAAGATGATGTTGGTGTGGGTGCACAAAAAGAGAATATAGATCCACTTGCTTTAGTGGTCAATGACAAAAGAGTGAAGAGCTCGACAAAGTCTGAAGAGATGAAGCAAGTTCAAGAGACAGAATCCTTAGATTCAGAGGAAGAATGTTTGGTGGATAATGAGAAAATCATGCAAGCAATGGCTTATCTGACGAACATGATGCAAAACAAGTTTCTGAAGAACAAAACAAATAAAAAGCAAATATTCACTTCTAGATCAAGACGTAGGGAGGACCAATTCTAGAAAAAGGATGGTCAAAGGCTTGAAAGAAGATATGAAAGAAAGGTTGAAACTGCCCAGGAGAGAAAGTGCTACAAGTGTGGTTGCACTGGGCATTTCATCAAAGACTGCAAGAAGCCCAAGATTAAATATTCACTTTAGAGCATCAATTCTCAGCAGCATACACTCTAGAGCAGAATGGAGTAGTTGAAAGATAGAACAGAACACTAGTTGCAGCTGCGCGGACGATGCTACAGTATTCAAAGCTACTACCATCATACTGGGTTGAAGCAGTGAACACAGCATGCTACACACAAAACCGTTCCTTAATTCATCATCGTTTCAATAAAATTCCTTACGAATTATGTAATGGAGTAGTGCCTAATATCAAATACTTTCACGTATTTGGTAATAGTTTCTTAAGCATGGTCGAACCCACTAGAGTACCAGAAGCTCTAGCTGATCCAGATTGGATAACTGCAATGCAAGATGAACTGAATCAGTTCGACAGATTAAAAGTCTGGAGATTAGTTCCACAACCAGAAGGTAAATCTATTGTGGAAACTAAGTGGGTATTCAAGAACAAAAAGGATTCGAATGGTGTGGTTGTTAGGAACAAAGCTAGGCTAGTGGCTAAGGGGTATAATCAACAGGAAGGGATTGATTATGATGAAACATTTGCCCCTGTAGCAAGGATAGAAGCAATAAGACTTTTCCTAGCCTATGCTTCTTACAGAAACTTTATGGTTTACTAAATGGATGTAAAGACTGCATTCCTCAATGGGAAACTAAAAGAGGAAGTGTAGGTCAGTCAACCGGATGGTTTTGTAGATCCTAACAGACCCGATGACGTCTACATTCTTGATAAAGCTCTTTAAGGATTAAAACAAGCCCCGAGAGCTTGGTATGATTAGCTGTCAGAACATCTTCTACACGAGTTCGTCTCCTCCCTCCTTCTGCCGTGTTCACCAAGCACACACATACACTCAAGCACAAGAATATTCAAATGTGAATCTAGATGCTACAATCGTGGAACCTTGGAGGCTGTGTCCTAATAATCTTTATATACTTTCCCCTACTGGCCAAATCCAAAATACCTTCTAGATTATTTGGATGCTACAAAGTACCGGCCGAAGAATTAAATAGCAAAATCCTTTATAAATTCATAATAATTATCGTTAAAAATATTACATTATAATATCATTAGAAAATGGGTATTACAACTCTCTGCCACTTAGATACGACTTCGTCCTCGAATTTACTACTCGAATAGTCATGTGTAGTGCTTCCTTATTTCCGCTTCCCGTTCCAAGGTCCACTCGGAACTCTTGCGATGTTCCCACTATACTTTCACCATCTCAATTTTCTTGTTTCATAGAATTTTATTCTCCGTGACTTAGAATAGCAACAGGTCTTTCTATATAGTTCATGTTCATGTCTACGATGATATCTTCTAGAGTACGAAAGTAGAATTGTCGTTTACACACTTCCTCATGTGTGACATGTGAAACGTGTTATGAATCATTGACAGCACTTCGGGTAGTTCTAAACAATATGCCACTATGCCAACTCGAGCAATAATCTTGAATGGACCGATAAACCTGGGGTTTAGCTTACCCCGCTTCCTAAACCGGATAATCCCTTTCCAAGCGGATACATTAAGTAATACGAACTCTCCAGATTGAAATTCTAGCGTCTTTTATCTTTGTAACTCCTCTGTCTACAATGAGTTGCGCGTGATATTTCTCGAATCTTGTGTATATTCTTGGTTGTCTTTTGTCCTACATCGGTACTCTTAAGTACCTGGTGCCCGACGTCACCCTAACAAATAGGTGTCCAACAACGCCTCCCGTTATGCATCTCATATGGAGGCATTCCGATACTAGCGTGGAAAGAGTTATTATACGAAAACTCTACCAGTGGTAAATAAGTAAGTCTTCTGTCGTAAAGTAGTTGTCACAACTGAACGCACGTTTCAGTACTGCTTGGTTGGCATGTGCGAAATTAGCGCTCCTTAATTTGCTCAAGCGGCAGTTTGGATTTTTGTTTCCTAATTTCATGTAGAGCAGTACACGTGTAAATAAATTAGATGGTCAGGATTAGTTTACTTAGCGTATAAATACCTTCTCACTTGTTTTTGAAAGGTAAGCGTTTATTTGCTATTTTGTTTCAAGTAAGTTCTTGATTTTAGTTTGTACTCTATACTCAAGTCTGTTCTTGAGAGCTCTTTGAAGTTTGATTATTAATATAATCTTGCTTTGAAAATTTCCGTGTGTTCGTATTTAAAAGCTATTTCCGCACTTAGATTAATTTTTATCTCTGTTACTTTTTACATCTTTCAGGAAAAACAGTAAGCGGTGCTAAAGAGCAACCTCGTTACCAAATCACTATGAAACTTTTCCCAAAACCTCAAAGTGAATCTCATATCTCTGTAGGACACTACTGACACTGGTACACCATGACTAGATATCACCTCCTTCACATACCCTTTGGCCAACGCCGCCGACAAGAAAGTCTCGCGAATAGGTATGAATTGTGCACTCTTCGTTAACCTATCTACCACCACCCAAATAGTATACAAATTCCTTGGTGTTCGCGGTATCTTGGTAATAAAATCCATTGTGATGTACTCCCATTTCCATTCCGAGATTTCCAGCGGTTGCAATTTCCCGTGTGGTCTCTGATGCTTGCCTTTGACCCTCAAACATGTTAAACATCCCTCCACGAATTTCATGACATTTCGCTTCATTCCAGGCCAACATTAATCCGCTTTTAGATCTCAGTACATCTTAGTTGCCCCTAGATGGTGTAACATCCAGAAATTTATTATGTAATTACATGTGTTGTAAGTAATTATATATGTGATAAGATTTGGAATTAAACTAGAGTGGTCAAAATTGTCAGAATAGAACTTGGATAGTCAAGGGACTGTTTTTGTCATTTTGTAGGACTTATATATATATAGTCATGTTTGACTTAGCAAGTCAATTACTTGCTTTAAGTATCAATTGCACAGCAACAAACACATAAACATACATCTACTGCTGTTGGGGAGATAATCACTTAACCTCAATAATCAACTCTGTCTATTGAAATATATAGAATTTGATGATAACCAAACGCTACACTTAGTATGACTTATAAATTATTCAAACATGTGTTGTTTGAGTCAGATTGTTGAGATTTCACTAAGTATGGAAACATCAGCTGAGAAACAGCCCCTGCTCAAAGTATCAGCTGAAGGACATCAACTGAGGAACATGAAGATGAAAAGACCAAGTGTAGAAGACCATCAGCTGAGAAATTTGTTAGATTTAAGAATAGAGAGATAGACCTTGCATATCCCTTTAGTCTAAATAGGGATATGGCCCTTTGTAATTCTTAACTTTTGCAATACAAACTTTCTCATTCCAAGCAAAGGTTAAAGGTGTTGTGTGTGTCTCTCTCTAATCTCCTTCACAAACATTTCATACGTACACAATACACTTGATTTAGGGGAATTACCAATTGGTATCAGAGCCATACTTGATAAAAGTAGGGTCTTGATTGTGCTAATCATCGATCAAGGATTCTAAATATCGAATATACTATTTCATCAAAACAAGCTACTGTTCAAAGATCGAAATATACTTTTCAAAGATCGAAAATGGAGGTTTGATCGTTATTCTATTCGTTATTGATATTGTTCTGTTCGGAATTCATTGTTTAATCGATTACAACTCATAATTGATTGATTTGAAGTTGTTCTGGATTTCATTCTGGTCAGAATTTGAAGGATTTATACATATTTGTTCATACGTTTTTCTCCTGGTTGATAATCGAGTGGAAGATGATGTTTATTGGTTCTTGATCGAGATTACTGTTTTTCGCATCAAAGGAGGTTAATCAAAGGTATTAGTCAAGGAACTTTATTGATTTTATAAATTTTAAAAAAAAAATTTGATTGAAGAACAGTTGAAGATGATCAAGAACAGTTGAGATCTGGAATTTTGATCGATATTTTTGGGAAATTCGAAGAAAAAGGTGTTTGCAAGGCAACTTCGAGCTTGTCAGTTACAAGGCAATACACTTCAATCTTGTCATTTACAAACAAATCCCTTAAAATCCGGAAACCGTTCAATTTAGTAGACTTCAAGCGGGTTGGTTACTTCGAATTCTGAATTACCTTCACTTTGAAAACTAAGTGTGGCGTTTCCCTTGACTTCAAGCACATATATACTTCAACGGAAGACTTCGATTTGATTTGGACTTCGAGCGTGGATTCTAATTCATATAGCACTTCAAAAACTACTACTACAACTTTTAGTTGACTTCGAGCTGATTCTAGTATTTCAAATTCACAACCATACAACTTCGAAAACTAAGAATTCTTAGTTTCAATTGACTTCGAGCGTGAAACTGACTTCACATCACATACTTTGACTTCGCATTCGAGACGGTTCATTTCAAATAGACTTCGACTTCGAAAAGGAATATTCGGTTAACTTCGAATTCGGAAACTAATTGGCTACTGTTGATTTCGAGCGGGTTACCTGCCTTCGAATTTGAAACCCACTTCGAACAACCTGCTTCAAACAATTCCTTCGAATCAGTTTGTATTTAGACTTCAAACAACTTCAAATCCCTTCGAACAAACTTTCAATCCCCTTGGAACAAAGTTTTAACCAACTTCGAACACTTTCAATTTTTTTTGAACACTTTGAATTACAACTTCTAACACAATCACAACCCTACTTCTCAAGTAAACTTTCATTTCAAGTCAAGTGTGAAAATGTCAAATTCAAATGAGATACTTGCGATCGATACTGATTCCAAACCCCCTATCCTTTTCCGCAACGATTACCTCGTATGGAAGGGTCGGTTCATGGATTTCTTATAACACAATGAAGTATACGGAGAGATGATGATAGACTTCATTCTTAACGGAGATAAAAAGTATTACCGAGTCATCAACGCACAACCTAACAACAATCCTCCCATTCCAGGTGTTACCCGAGAGAAGACACCTGGAAAGGAAAAAGGCAGATAGATTGGCCTTCTCTACTATCTATCTAACCCACACACTTATTTGGCCTACATGTGTGAAATTTGTTGAAAATGACTTTTTATGATAAATGTGTTTATACGGGTACAAATACACTAATCCATTAACGTATTGCTATTTTTAGTAAGTTTATGTTTTAGGTAGTTTTTTCTATTATTTATATCATTTGACAAATATGGTCAACCGCTATTAATTTAGTTTAAACACGTTTTTCTTTTAGAAATAAAATATACTTTTTCGGTTTTGGAGTGTTACAGTTCTCTGTCACTTACTAAGATTTCGTTGCTAAAATCTTACAAATCGTTGAGTTCCTATCCTTGTTTTCATCATGTCGAATTTTTTGAGGTTATACCTCAAAATTTTCATCATATCGAATATTTTGAGGTTATACCTCACAAAGTTCATTGAGCAGCATCTTCAAGACATTTTTTATTTAGTAATCTTATTATATATTGTATTGTACTCACTAAACTCTAAGTAAGTTCCACGATCACCAAACACACTCATCACAACATATGTACTCACTTGGGTACAAAAGAAGCTATGTACCGCTAGTGTACCCTTACGAGGTTGTATTTGATAAAACTAACCTATGTGTGATGCTTGATATCCATAAAAAATGCAACCAAACCCAATGTTAACCACATGCCACTAATATTGAGTGTAATATGAGGTGTGTAAACACCAAATAAACATAAATACAACACAAGTAGTACTTATTTATGCATTAACAAGCTACTCGTAAATTTATCTCATTAGAAACTTGAACAAAAGTACGAAGAAGATAATCTAACCATTGTTTTAGTAGTTTGAGAGTCAAAATATTGTTAATTATAACTAAAAAACTTGTTAATGAAGCTTGATTCTTGGCATGCGGTTCTTAATTTTTAATTATCTTCTTTATTGCAATTTTCTCTCTCTAGAATTTTCTCTCACACCATGAACACATACTATGTGTGTGTTCCCTATATTATTATGAAGAATAATATATTTCAAATCTTGATTTATGTTTGAAATAAGCTTATATATACTTAATACTTACAAACAATTCTTTATCTACCTTTTAATGTATTTCTCTCTCTAGATTCTCACTCTCAAACAGCAACAACAGATACTTACAAACAATTCTTTATCTACCTTTTAATTTATTTCTCTCTCTAGTTTCTCACTCTAAAACACCAACAACATATGATACAAAGTGTCTGTGTATTTCCAGAATTGGAGATGATACAAATGAACTCTAATCTTTATAGTTGCTTGATATTTACTTTAATCTTTCTTAATTGTGTGATTAATCATTATCTCTTTCTAGTTTTCAGAGTTTTCTCTCTCTACTCTCTCTAAACAAGACACATATTAGGGCTACACATTAAGTGTGTGAAATTTGATGAACATGGCTTTTTATGATAAATTTGTTTATGCGGTTACAAATACACTAATCCATTTACATATATTAGTAAGTTTATGTTTGAGGTACTTTCTTCTATTATTTATATCATTTGACCAATATGGTCAACACTCTTAATTTAGTTTAAACAAGTTTTTGTTTTAGCAATAAAAAATACGTTTTGGGTTTTGGAGTGTTACAGTTCCCCGTCACTTACTAAGATTTCGTCACTAAAATCTTCATTCAGTTCCTATCCTTGTTTTCATTATATATAATATTTTATGGTTATATCTCACATAGTTCATTGAGCAGCATCTTGAAGACATTTTTTATTTAGTAATCTTATTATATATTGTATTGTACTTACTAAGGCCTAAGTGAGTTCCACGGTCAACAAAGACACTCATCTCAACGTATGTAATCTCCTGTGTACAAAAGAAGTTATGCACGGCCAGTATACCGTTACACAGTCATATTCGATAAAACTAACTTAAGTGTGAAGCCTAATATCGATTAAAAATGCAATCAAACCAGTGTTAACCACATGCAACTAATTTTCAGTGTATTATGAGGTGTGTAAACACCAACTAATCATAAATACGACACATATGGTACATATTTATCATTAACAAGCTACTCATAGCTTTCTCTTATTAGAAACTTGAACGCATGTACAAAGAAGAAAATCTAACCTTTGTTTTAGTAGTTTGAAGGTCGAATGTAATACGCGGATTACCAAAATAAATAGAAGAATATTTCTATGGTTATTGTCATGATTATTTTGAGTTGCAATTTAATTAAGAGTTAAAGTTGTCCAATTAGGCTTGTGGTGCTATTAAGTCCAAATAGACAAAATAAATATTGGATTGATTGCATGGTGAGCTTATGTTTTTGTTTTGGGCCAAAGCCTTGTAAGAAAGATATGTTTATATATGGGATTAGGGCACAGCCCCAAGAACAATTATAAAATTCCATTCTTCAAAACAGTGAGTACTGTGTTTGTTTGTATGTTAAAGAGCAAGAATAGGGGAGCTAGGATCTTCATTCGTTGTCACCCAAAATACAAGGAAGTTGCAAAAAGGATACCAGGTAACGTTTCCCTTTGCCTTATGATCATGTAGATGTTATTTTCACTTGGATTTAAGATAAGTCCATGGAAGTTTAGAAAATCTGGGGGTGTGTTCTTGTGGTTTATAAACCGAGAGAAAAGGGGGTTTTATGGGGGTTTAATCTTGATAAAAAACTAAATAAAATGGAAAGGATTTGTTTATATGAATGAAGAAATGGTTTCCAACAAAAATGAAACCATTTGGTTGAGTTTTGAAAGAGTTTGATTTTTTGAAAATGGCAACTGGTTGCATAGTGGGTGAGGTCCGACCAAGATGACTTGGTCCGACGTAAGGGTTGGTCTGACTTATGAAACATGCTAAATGGGTCCGACTTATGATGCTTAGTGATTGGTCCGACTTATGATGCTTAGTAATTGGTCCGACTTATTAAATTGGTAATTGGTCCGACTTATGAAACCTAGTGATTCGTCCGACTTATGATACTTAGTAGTTGGTCTGACTTATGATGCTTAGTAATTGGTTCGGCTTACGATACTTAGCAATGGGTCCGACTTATGAAACTATGTAGATGGTCCAACCTCGAAGTAAGGTTGGACTTAGGGGTCTTAGTGCTTGTGCAGAATGAGTAAGGGACTTCTACCCGGTATTAATTCAATAAGACATGTTGTAGGTGACTGCCGATTGACGAGAAACCGCAAGTGAATTTGTAAACTAAGAAATATGTGACTAAACTATGAACAAGTGAGTACTCTTACTTACAACCTAATGTGGTGACTTATGTAATCATGACATGCGTAATGTGTACGATGATAATGTGACACCTTGATTATTGATTGGGACCATCCACTTCGGTGGCGGGAATGATGGGACCGTCCACTTCGGTGGCGGGAATGATGGGACTGTCCACTTCAGTGGCGGGAATGATGGGACCATTCACTTCGGTGGCGGGAATAATTGGGACAGTTCACTTCGGTGACGGGAATGTGGGACCGTCTACTATGGTAGAGGGAATGATTAAGGTTGTATTTGTGAACAAGATGTTGGTGTGATGATCTTAATTTAGTCGTAAGTAGTGTGCTCGTTAAGCCTAGTACTTACAGTTTTTGTTAAACTGTCTTTCAGGTGATGACTACGGCGGGAATCCAGCATGTGTTTAATAGCTCATCATCAACTTTGCTTCCACGGCTTTCTTATATTGTTTTAAACTTCTTATTACAATTCAAACTTGTACTCGAGTTATATTTAACATTTGACATTATTTATATCAGTGATTACCAAATTTCTAATTGAACCTATAAAAAAAATTGGGACGTTACATCGAAATGTTATTAATTATCGCTGAAAAACTTGTTAATGAACGTGTGCACATGTCAAGAAAACGAAATGATAGAACGTGTATGTGAGACAAGAGGAATAATGGAGGAAATACGTATGAGTAGATGATACCGCCGGCTAGTGGCTTGCGCTTCATTGAGGAGCGAAGACCTTTTCCTTGGTGGATATCATAACCTTCGGTGCAAACGGTATGTTTTCGGGAAAGAAGGTAGAGGAGTCAAAAAAGTTCGAATAACGAGAGTTTGTGTAACGCCCCAAATTATAAACTGATCATGTTTATAAAAACTCCCATAATAATTTACCAACTGAAATTGATACATAAAAGTGGAAGCGCACTTGTTTCAAAACCATTTATCAAAAACTATACACATCTGAAATTACTACAAGTTATATATCAAAAACTTGATCTAAACAACCAGGCGTTTGGTTTCTTTTAAAAGTTTTAACAACTGCAGTCAAACCGAAGCTTTGCCCTTGTCTTTGCTAAACCTGTAAAACATTTTAAAATAATATCTAATAAGCTGCGAGAGCTTAATGAGTAAACCATACTGAAAATCATATAAACACATGTATAATATCACATATAGGCAACACATAATGATAACCTGCCAGCCACTGGTTCTAGACCCAGGGCAGCAAACTGAGCCACAGTACTGTGCTATTTTCTGAGCCCACCACTGCACATAGCAGCATGCTAAATAACACATATAATGAATACATGATTGTATTCCAATGTAATAACACACATACTGCACATATGAATAACAGTCTAGAAAACACATCTTATAATCAGTAATGTTGTATAACAGTCCACAATAGACAATAGTATAGTCAACACGCCAATGATAAGTGTTTGCATGAAATAATACCAATAGTATATTAATCACATGCTGAATCTGATTCTATAAAACTGAACAAGACAGGGGCACGCCCGTGCCTGGCTAATGGTCCGAATTTCTCATCCGACTTATTGATCCGACATTCGGATCCAACTTATAGGTTGAAAGTCGTACGACATAAAAGGTATGCCCGTACCCAGGTACGCCCGGACCCGAAGAACATATGGCGGTCACGGCCACGAGGCACGCCCATGCCTCCTTTACTCTGAACCAGAAAGGTCACCTGACTTGCTGATCTCCGGCCAAAAACCCATAAAAACACCATTTTGATCAAACAAAGTGTACATGGGTAGGGATGTAAACGAGCCGACTCGAGCCAAGCCAGACACTTATCGAGCCGGGCTCGTTTAAGATTTTTTAAGCTCGAGCTCGAGCTCGGCTTGTTTAAAGGTTATGTTGTTGAGCTTGAGCTCGGCATGTTTAATATATATGAAGCTCGGTCTCGGCTCGTTTTGGCTCGGGTATTATTTTAATATTTTTATTAATATAAAATATAAATTATTTTATATATAAAGTTCGTTTAGGCTCGTTTAAGCTCGCAAGCCCAATGTTCGGCTTGTTTCGAGCTTTTAACGATCCGAGCTCGAATAGCTCGCGAGTAGCTCGGCTCCTTTACATCCCTATACATGGGGGTTCCCTACATCCCTAAACAACTACAAACAACATCAAACTTCTAAATTTAACAATCTTTGATCTAGAAATCTAACAAAACTCATTTGAAGTTTTGAAACCCATAACACCAATCATACCTTAGGTTCTTTGATGAAGATGATGATTAAGACAACTTCATAGTACTGAGTTCTTGATTTCAAATCACAAGTTGAAGTTTTGCAGTAGATGCTTACGTACATACGATTGTTGCTGTGAATGTGTTTATGCAAATTCTTGACTCTTATAAGTCTATATATATATATATATATATATATATATATATATATACCCTAATTACTTAATAGTCCCTTGACTATTTAAGTCTTATTCTAACGGTTTTGCCTCCTCTAGTTTATAACCACATCTTATCACATATATCAATTTATAACTTATATAACACCTTGTACATTACTCGTATAAAATTTATTAATAAAATTCTGGATGTTACAACTCTTCCGTACTTGAAATGATTTCGTCCCCGAAATCAACTGCTGAAGAGTTCTGGATAATTTCTCATCATTTCTTATTCAGGTTCTCATAAAAAATTTGATCCTTTCTGTACTTTCATTGGTCCTTGACCAGTCCAATCTGTTTATTGAATAGGTTCTTATCTTTTCTTTCCAATATTGCTATAGACTTTTCCACGTAATATAGTTTATCATCATTACTAACATCTTCCGACAATACAATTGCAGACCCATATTTACAGAAATTCTGTATAGTCCATTAATTCTCGAACTTAGTTTTTCTCACTTTTGAATCTAGTCACGTCCTTTCATGATAACACTTTTAATGATACATATTTCCCCCACCGAAAACTCATATGGTGACCTCTACTAATCTGTATAATCCTTCTGTCTACTCTGGGCGGCAAACAATCTGTTTCATACCTTCTGAATCTGCTCTGTCTTTCGCTGTACCATTTCTGTACTACCCAGCTCTATCTGACCCACATCACCCCAATACACTAGAGTTCGGCATTAAGATCATACAAAATTTCATACGTTGGCATCCCGGTGCTGGACTGGTATCTGTTATAATACGAAACCCTGTCAAAAGCAA
>JAUEJL010123530.1:0-11712 GCA_032274825.1 Drosophyllum lusitanicum | reverse complement strand
TTGTGCATATTCACATGTTTCATGCTTAAAGTGTGTTAACTATGCTAGAAATGGTAGGTTGACATGATTATATATTTGGAAATACATGTGGCTTAATCTTGAATCCCATTTGTGTTTTGAGTTTTGATGAGTTTATGACTTCATTGTACCCATTTACATGTGTTTATGATCTTAGATGAAAGTTTAGATTGTTTATATTGTTGAATCTCTTTGTGCAAAAATGAGGTGTTCTGTCGGATTAGCCCTTGCGGCCACAAGCATCACTGCTTGCGCCCGCAAGCATATACTTACTTACAGCCGCAAGGATAACTCCTTGCGCCCGTAAGGACCTCTTTTATGTCAGTATGATGTTTTTTATTGTTTTTAACCACTTTGACACATTTTTGGGTTCTGAGGACTACTGAATATAATATTTGAAAAGATGTATGTTCATGTAGTCTGATTTGGACGCAATTTGGTGGATTTGTAGTTGAATTTTAGTCTTCATGTCTTAAGTGAAAATTTGGATTTGCTATTGCTTGTTTGATCATGTTTGATTGTTGAGTCAGAGTCTCCATAACTTGAGTGGTGATTCGTTGCATGTTGTGCTTAATCTGTTATCTTCGTCAAGTCTTCATTATCTGATTTATTGTTGTAGTTATTGCTATGACTAGTTGGGATGAGTCGAAAGCCTGAGTGAATTTTTATCGGATTGTTCTGCCATTCTGTGCCTTTAGTGTTTAATCTGAATTGTTTTGCTTAGTTTAATTAGTTAATCTTGTCAATCGCATGCTAATTAATCTGTTGATCAAATAACAATGATGTTAGAGTATTGATAGTTTCCTGTCTCCGAGGTTCGATATCCGGTCTTACCGAGTCTATACTGCTCTCTGACCAGGTCATACTTGCATGAGTCATGTGTTGTATCTGCTAAGTAATATCGTTTTTATAAATTTAAAACAAGTGTGTAACAAAGTTTTTTTTATCATCAAAAACCCGTAATGAGGGCTGCACACCAGCTATAATAGAAGATTTGTTCGATTTTTGACAGTGATTTATTCATTATTGTTGACTTTTTTTTACAATTATTTATTATGTTATTATGAATCTGAACTTGTTGAAAACAACAAAAATTTAAAAACAGGTCAATTTTAGGGTACCCATAACCCGAACAGTAGATACCGTTTTCATTTGGATACCCGTACAACAAGTATCCACTATCTACGATTCAGTTTCAGTTCCCAAAACTAAGTACTGCCGCAGTTTGGATACCCTTGCTTTTCGAATAGCTCTCGAATCTTGACTTCAAAGTGAAACGGTTCGGTTTTGTAATTTTGGTTCGGCGTAGTTTCGGGTTTATCTCCGGTTTTCTACGCACACCGGCGGATAGTGGGAGGAATATACGCTCAACACATCACTTTCACCATTCGCCGTCGCCGGTCCAAATGAGGTCTCGCCTCCCACCACCTATTCCTATCCTCCTCCGCAACCTCCATTCTTCTTCACACGCCTCCTCCATGGCCGGCGCCGGCGCCGGTGTCATTTTCCGCAGCGTCTCTTCACTGT
This sequence comes from Drosophyllum lusitanicum, assembly GCA_032274825.1. Lineage (NCBI taxonomy): Eukaryota > Viridiplantae > Streptophyta > Magnoliopsida > Caryophyllales > Drosophyllaceae > Drosophyllum > Drosophyllum lusitanicum. The sequence goes on along the minus strand of JAUEJL010123530.1, from coordinate 10,167 downwards.
CTTCTATTGTCTCCTCCAAATTCACATCCTTACCTTCACCGGTCTCTCACTGTCGCTCTAACAATTCGTATTCGGCTACTATTTCATCTTCTACTCCATTGTTTGGTGGTTTATTTTGTTCGGTTAATCACGGAGATGGAGATTGGACGCATTCGAGAAGATTGGGAGGGAAGGTTTATGCGTCGCAGCGGTGGTATAGGAAGGTTCGAGGTCGCCCGTCGGCCAGGAAGAAGGACAAGGGGAAGGAATTGGAGCTCGATGTAAAAATTTGCATCGAACAACAGTTGCCCGATGATCCTGAAATTCTGGTTTTACTCTTCTCCTTGCTCTGTTGCCTGATTTTACATTTTTGTAGGAGTTGCTTTTAGATTCTAAAAATTGTTGTGGATTTTATTTCAGAAATTAATACAGTAAATTTGATAACCAGACTAACAATTGGAAAGCGGCTTTGAATTATGCATTTTTAACACCTTGGTTTCTTGTACAACTTTGAAGCATTTGGGGCAAAAAAGGAATAGGATAACCCGCATTTGCCAAAGCAGTTGAACATTCAGAGGGGGTGCCCTATGTGAATTACATGAGCTTAAATTTGATTTTCTGAATATTTTGTTTTCGTATGTTAAAAGAGAAACCTAAACTTAGGACGTTTCTTTCAATTTTATAGCCTCTCTGGTGATTTGGTTGAAGAGCTATTTCGATGATGAAATTTATCATTATTAGGCTACATTTGAATTTCTTACTTGGCAGCTTATCAAGCTAACATAAAAGCGGCGTCACGGCGAGAAAGGCCACTATGGTGGGTAGTGTGGTACTTCAGTTTTATTTATAATTTGTACATTTTAGCTATAGCAACAAGATACAAGTAGAAGGCTAAGTTATGTTGTTTTATGTAATAACTAACCTTTTCTTTTTCTTTTTTTCATTAGAAGTGTTGTTTCTATGTTATGCAAATCTTTCCCCAGATTCCATCATTTGTTGGGAACTATATAGAGGATTGAAGATGAGAAAATGAATTAAATCAGATTTCTGGCTACAGATAGATAAGTTATTAGTATGATTGGGCTCCTGATTCATGTTTCATGGCTAGTAGGATAGACTCTATCAAATTTTATATCATTTGAATGTCATAGGATGGTTCATTTAAGGTTGTATTCGATTGCTTTTGGGATAAATAACTAGACTCTCACATTATTCTAGGAAGTCATTGAAGCTCTCAAATGATTGGTTAGACATTTTAGTTTGGCTTCAAAATATTTTGTTACAAATACAATGTTTTTACTATGTATATGACTAAGCATATAATACATACACTTACAGTCTGTGTGCGATCATGTTTGTATGTATATGATATTTAAAGTTTGTTTCTATTTAGAGAATTTTTTTTTTCAGATTTCATGCATTGACAGCTATAAGAACATATCAGAAAATCTGTGGTTTAATCATGACTTTTTGACAGTTATTGTGACATGTTTAGATCATTTCACTGCTTGATAAGGTAACTAGTAAACTGATGAACGCTTTAAAAATGTGGATTTTTGAGATAGAAAAAGACACTATGAAACATTGAATGATCGATGTTTCAAAAGTTTTGGTATAGATATAAGCTAAATAGATCAAGTGGTCTGTGGTCAGATTTTCATGTTCTTTCACATTCATAAGTTGTGTTTTTTTTGCAACGACATACTGAGATTTGCAGAAAGATATCAATTGCGTTCTCTCTGGCAAATCGAATTAAACCCAATAAGTGATTACCTATGTTCTACTTCACAAGCAGCAATCTAGTTTCAGTTAGACTCCATGTAATAATATGTTTTTGATAGTTTAGATATATAATTATTAATTAATAATTTTTTTAACGAAAGCGAGGAAGCTATGAACATATAGTTGCTACTTTATCTATTTGTTCACAATTTTTTAATTTGACATGCACTTATAATATTTGCACTATCATAATACAATATCACTTTTTAGAAGTATGGTAAATTGGTAAGTTTAAACTACTGTAATCTCATAAGTGTAAAGTTTGGAGAGCTGTCTTTTGCAATTTTACTTGATCCAATTAGATTGTTCATTTTCTACCTATTCTCTTTAACCAGTCAGTATGAATGTATGATGGAGCTTTGATGATTAAAATACTCATGTTTATAAAATTGGCAGGATATTGCAGAAATGCTTCGTCTAAATGTTCCAATGGCTATGAAACTAGCATTTGATGGTTTAAAAGATTCAGATCATAAAACAAGAGATCCTGCCATTGATGATGTTGGCCAATATGAGAGTGTCGAGTTATCAATACTCCTATGCAATGATGAGTTCATCCGTGAACTTAATAAAGATTGGAGGAATGAAGACCATGCTACTGATGTCCTCTCTATGTCTCAGCATGTACCTGAACTCAAGCTTCCAATGGTACCCCACCCTACAGACCTACACTTCCCTTCCCTACCTCTTGAAATTGACATTTGAATTTTGAGTATCATATATGTCAGTGTGGTACTTTTTAACTTTAAAATGATATAAACATTTTGGATAATGATGTCAAACTATTCACTATTTAACATAGAATGAACATTTTTGGATTTGAATAAAATGAAAACCATCATTTACATACTTGAATTTGAAATTACCAGGGGCGAATTTCTAAGATAAAAAAATAACATGTCTTTTCAATGGTGCAGCTAATGTTAGGTGACATAATAATTTCAGTTGAAACGGCTGCAAGACAAGCAGAGGAAAGAGGACACACTCTTTTTGACGAGATTCGCATTCTTCTGGTTTTACTCCAACTTATATTATAGTTTAATTCTTGCAACAGTATTTGTTATATGAAAAGAGAACTTTTAACTTCTTTTGTTTCACTCCTTATCATGAGTTCCACTTGGACGTTAAATCCTCTATGTTATTGTTTATTTTATTTCAATATGTGTTTATTTATGTAGGTACATCTGTTTCTTTTTTGTGTGTGCGTGTGTATACATAAGCATGTATGTGCTTATGTATATGCACATACATGTATATATGTGTGTGTAATTTACCTGCTTATGAATGACACACGTAGACATATTTAAGAAATAGGGTATTTTTCTTCTTTTTCCTATCATTTTATCTCTTATACTTAGGCTAACATCGTAAAAAATACATTGAAGAATCCAGCATAGAAAAAAGTAAAAAAAAGTGGTAAACCAGTAACTTCTTTTCATAATTTCGATAGCTTATTCTTCTCTCCGATTTATCTTTCATGATAAATGAAGATGAAGTTTCTCACTCTCATCCCATGTCCCTTTCTTCGCTAGATATAAGAGAATTCCAGTAAAAAGTTTGTCCTAATAGTACCTGATCGATTTAACTTCTATCTTGCTAGCTCTATCCTGCTCCTTTAACTTTGAAAGGAAACAGTGACATGAAAGAAAGCTTTACTAGTTCATTGTTTCTAGCCTAAAACAATTTTAGAACTACAAATTTCTATTGTTATATAATTATCTATATTTTCTAGGTTCATGGATTGTTGCATCTTTTGGGATTTGATCACGAGCTGAGTGATGAAGCTGAAGCAGAAATGGAGAAGGAGGAAGAACGTCTCCTGGAAAGTCTTGGATGGGTAGGGAAAGGATTGATCCACAGCGCATCTAATGATGAAAGCACTCTACCAAAGAATTCTGATGGTATTTTACTCGTGAACAGTTGAACATTCTCAGTAGTTGTCCCTAAATTTCTCAAATTTAAGTATATCAATACTTTATGGGGTAATTGCATAAAAAGGTAACAAACTTTGGCTCAATTTCTATGAAGGTAGCCAACTTTCTCGTCACTGGTAAATGTTATGCCATGAAACTTTCAAAAAATTACAATGTAAGTTAACCATACAGTTTACCAGGACAAATTGCTAACGTGTCAATTGGCACATTTGAAAAATGTGACTTTTTTGTGGTGTAGAAAAACGGTTACTTGCTATCGAGATTAAAGATTACCTCTAATTTAAAATTCGCCACACAAAGTTTGTCACTGAAATAGACATTGGACCAAAGTTGGTTACATGTATATGCAATCAAATCAACCCTATTTTTGTTCTTTAAAGTAACTTTTTGGTAGATTGTCCTTACATTTGTATTTTCAGAAGGAAGGAAGAAATCAGGCAGTCTTCGTTTTTACAAGCCCAAATTCAGTTATATCTTCTGTGATATGGATGGTAAGATTGACTACAAATATATCTTCTATAGTTATATGTTTCTTGTATAATCCACTATCGTTTTTGGTTGTTATGCATTATTTTGGATACAAGGTACACTGCTGAATAGCAAAAGTCAAATATCTGATACAAATGCAAGGGCTTTAAGAGAAGCTTCATCAAGGGGTGTAAAAGTGGTGATAGCCACTGGAAAAGTAAGGACAAAGGGATTTTTTATTTTAATTTTTAGTAATTTTCGTAGTATTTTTTTTATTGGTTCTCTTACTATTTTGCATGTAATCCTTGGAGACAGACTCGTGCAGCTGCTATAGCTCTTTTGAAGATGGTAGATTTAGCAGGCAGAGATGGAGTTGTCTCAGAGTATTCACCTGGTGTTTTCATACAGGTTATCTACTGAAATGGGTAGAACTTATAAAAACTAGCTAAAAATACGTGGGTCAACATGGTTAAGAGTTGCCCTAACGGGGGCCGGTATCCATCCACTTTGTCACGTCAGTTTTTTATCTATCACACACCCGTCACAGTGAACCTCTACCCCATCACACTGAAATTTGGGACCCACCAACGTTTTAGAAAATAACTTCTGTACATAGCTGTTGAATGAGGAAAAACGAAATTATGTCGCTCCCACAATCACCATGACGCCTGACCCATAACGCCATGATGGGGTGATCACGGCGGCGCGTGATGGGCCATATCGCCCCCTCTAAGTGTATTATAAAAACATGAAACCTTCAAAGTCACTTTATTGAAAGAATAGATTATTACTATAAATAACAATGTCGCGTCTACAATTATATTTAACAAATAAATTATTTATAATTTTCTTAAAAATAAAAGACAAACTGTTGTGGATTGGGTAACCCAAATTGACCCGTTTTGACCAGGTACCCAACCCGCTTAATTTTTTTGCCTCCTTATTTATCATGAAGAATATATTCTTCTTACTCTTTCTAATTCTTTTAGGGTTTGCTTGTTTATGGTAAGCAAGGCCGTGAAATTCACCGAAAAAATTTGGATCCACATGTTTGCCGAGAGGTACTTCTATGTTTATGGCTTATGTTTCACAGGTTTTATGTTGTTATATTGGAATATAATGACAAGAGTTTGGAACACATGTATTTAAAGTATTTGTCTAGAGTCTATAGTTCTTTTTTTTTGTTTGCAATTCGATTAATATACTACAATTCTTTCAGGCATTTGATTACTCAGTTGAGCACAATGTTCCACTTATTGCATTCAGTGAGCACCGTTGCTTAACCTTATTTAACCATCCCCTTGTGGAATCACTCCACACCGTATATAATGAACCAAAGGTACCTGAGTCATTATTCTCTTTCATTTGTGCCATTTTGGATGTTTGTGGGCCTCTTAACACTTGTATAACATAAAACTTTACAGGCAGAGATTATGCCTTCAGTAGATCACCTGTTAAGAAGTGATGTACAGGTATATAATCCAATTTTTTAGAGAAGTTATCTTATGCTTTGTTCCAAAAGGTGAACTAGTAGAGGTGGCAAAATGGGTGGGTAACGCGTCAAAATAGGTTCTTGTCAAAACATGCAATTTTTTGTATGGATTTGAAACAAGCTGCATTGGATTGGACCTGAAACACTGTCAATATCTAAATATTTAATGTCTCAAATATGATTAAGAAAGTTATAACATGTTAAGGGTTATTTGCATAAAGGGCGTAACTAACTTTGGTAAACTTTCGTTTTGGTAACCAACTTTGAAAACAAGAACCTTAGGTAACAGACTTTAGCTTTCTTCTATTTGGGTAACCGGTAAATATGAAGCGTGTAACTAGTAAAACTTGACACGTATGTGAAAATGATAATTTTCATCAGCAGCCTCCTACCAAAATAGGAAGCATTGAAAGTTTGTTACCTTAACAGAGAAACAATTGAAAAGTTTTTTACCTTAAATGTTACTAATGTTCCTTACCTTAAATATAAATTCTTCAAAGATTGATCCTTGTTTCTGAGACAGATAGTTTGGTTCATCTAAACAGAAAATGGATTGAAGTTTCTATGCAAGTAGTAGCCATTCATTAAAAATTTATTCTTTGGAAGAAAATGATTTATGAGGTTTTGACCGTTTTGTGCATCAAAAAAGAAAAACACACACACATACATGTTGAGCGACTTTTGACCCGTTTCCTGTTTATATCCAATTTTTTTAATTTATCCATTTGACTTGTTAGAGATTTTTTTAGATAAAAAGGGCCAATCATATTAGTACATGGGTTGAAATAGCTATTCCTTGAGACATTAGTATAATTCCCATTTGGTAAGATATTTTATCATGTTAAAAATTGAAACAACAGAAGGTGCTATTTCTTGACACTACTGAAGGAGTGTCTGGTACTCTGAGGCCATACTGGTCAGAAGCAACAACGGGTCGAGCATCTGTTGTCCAAGCACAACCAGATATGCTTGAAATCGTGCCTGCTGGTACTTCAAAGGGTAGTGGAGTCAAACTTCTGCTTGACCATTTTGGTGCAACTTCAAACGAGATAATGGCTATTGGTGATGGTGAAAACGATGTTGAGATGATTGAATTAGCTTCTTTAGGCATTGCTCTCAGTAATGGATCAGAGAAAACAAAAGCTGTAGCCGATGTAATTGGTCTAACAAATGACGAAGATGGAGTTGCTGATGCTATTTATAGGTATGCATTTTAAAACTGCTACACGTTTCAGCTCGAAACCTTGACACCTGTTATTCTTTTCATAATTTAATTTCCCCAATGGGATCCCTGTTCGTTAAGTGGGCTAGATTACATATACACAACTAAACAGAAAAAAGAACGGCTTAGAGATAACCGAAGTCTTATACCATGAACAAGCGAATGAACTTCAAAATTTTGAAAACTATTCAGTTTCTTTGAAGCCATTTGCAACACCATGTTGATTGCTTACATTGTTGAAATGAATTGTCATTTGGTTCTGAAGCAAGTTGGATCTATCTATATGTTTCACTATTTTCTTTTTGTTAAAGTTATTATTTGATTGTATGGCCATGCTTGTGATTGAAACAAGCATGTATTACTCAAAGCGTTCGATCTTCGATTTGCGTGATGGATGCAACACCATACCACTGGGGATAACAACTCATTTGACTTATGGTTTGAGTATGTTAAGAAAAGAAAGCAATTAGTCAATTACAATGTACTTGCAATTTGGAAGCTTATAGCCCCATTGTTAATTACATAAGTAAAGAATGATTATGTGGCTGAGAGGGCGGAAAGAAGCAAACAACCGGTGGGCGTAATTTCAAAAAGGGTTTTCCCGTTTTAGCAGGCACCCTGGCTCCCCGAGCTATGTCGATAATAACTTATGCCAATAACTCCAACAAGTGTACATATACATGCTTTTATTTAGAGAAATAAAAATTTGTATCAAATAACCAGTGAAGTGAAAGTCATGTTTTCCATGACGGAAACGATAAATCAAAATTTATCACATGCTTATTTGCAATGAACCGAAGCAGTGAAACGCATTGAAACACCATCTCGTGCTGCTTGATTTGTTATAACTAATCATCTAAATTTCGATCACTTTTATATCAAGTAATAACAAACAAAAGGCAAAGCATCTGTTGTAGCTTAGAAGCTAAAGAAAGCTTTGTATGGGTTAAATACAAGTCCGAAAATGGACCCTTTTTCTTTGCTAAAAATGCTACTTTTGAGTTTACTTAAAAAGACTTTATTGACAGATAACTTGTGAAGGCTTTAGAGCTTTCGTTTTTTTCATACCTTTCGTCTTTTATCGAGACAAGAGCGAGGTAAAAGTGTTAATGCCTAATCTTGCATCATGAATTTTAACTTGCATCTAGTATTTCCATGATGGAAAACATGATTGAACTTGTTTTTATCTTCTAGAATGGATTAGGTGGTTTGACATTCAAACACTGTCTTCACTTCTTTGAGTTCTTTCCATGAAATAGAAACAACAAAAATACATTTCAAATTGAAGATTGTTGTGGCTTTTACACATACACCAAGTGAAGCAAGAAGGAAAAAGAACATGTGATTTCGTTCAGCAAGACGCGATAATGCTTATTGAATACTTGCTTCACATTTGAACCACACAGGTTTAGAAAGTTAATCCCCCGATAAAAAACTTGAGCCAACTGTAACAAGACAGAACCACTGCAGGTTGATGCAAAAGACGTTTTAAGTATGCATCTCACTCCTACGCAAAACGAGATCAGATAACATACAGTGTGGGGCCCAAACTAGTAGCTTAAACTGCATACTCACAACCGCAGCAACAACAGCAGCGGCAATGTTTGTTAGTTCTTAAGTGGATTTATCATATTGGGTGCGAGTGTTTCTCCTTGCACACTCCAAGATAGTTTTGTCAGCAGTGATAAAGTATGCAGCAATGGATGCTGTTACAAAAACAAAAAAAGAAACTGAAATTAGATCACATTTAGGAGAACCTAGGTAGATATTGGAGAACAAATGATTCTCTATAAAGGAGAATTCATAATTATAAACTTACAAGTTCAAAATACAAAAATAATGGTTGATCCCATCTGATACATGATATAAACCAAATTGATATATTGATAAATCGGAATGATTACATTAGTCGGCGTGCTTTCAAGAGGCGCCAGTCAGTCTCCTCAACAACCCTAAGGTTCTAGACTCAATTTCTCCATAATCAAAGATTACAATCCTATTATCCTAATGACCTATTTATAATCAAAGATAACCTACTCCTAAAATAACTCTTAACTACTAACTTTTTTCTAAAATAAACTTTATCTATTTATATCAACTAAATAATATATCCTATCTAACTACTAATCTTTATCTAATATAAATCTAATCGGATTAATAAAATATATCTTCTATCTGGATCTTATCATAACTCCGCCCCCCCAAAAACACTTTGTCATCAAGATATTGCCACTATCAAACCAAATTCCCGGATCCCGTAAATATTATCTAGTCTTGTAGCCCACGTCGCAATATCCCATGGCTATCCAACAAGGTCATCATGCCATGCATCCATCTTTAATTTAATTGATGACATATTTTTTACTTTAAAAAGAAACCGAAGCTGGTTGTTTGGTATCCATTTACAATTAGGCTCATATGAGAGCTCATTCCTCCGTAGATCAGAATCACGCTTTGTATTATTTTTCCTAGTGCTTCCCACATTAGAATTCCTTCCTCTAAGTTGATGTCTTTTGCTCCCCTGAACCCTACCACCGGTCCTCCGCTGATAGCCATAACCTTTGACCTTTAGATCTGATGGACCTTCATCACCATTTTCCATTGTCATGGGTTGGTTTGGACCTTTGGTGAATGCATGTTTTTCTTTTGAGTCGCCATGGGCTTTCTTATGTTTGGACTTCGTATCTTGAAATTCATCTCGCTCCCTTTTCAAATCCAAATCTGTTTTGTTCTTTAGAATTCGAGGAATAAACGTCATAGCCCCGAGAAACTAACATCTCCTTTATTAACCTTATCAGCTCTTAGTGTTGCCTTGCACTACGTGCCCTATATTCCTAAAACGATCTCTCCATTCTCTTGAAACAGCTATGATAAAAAAATTACCGGATAAACAGTGTTGCCGTGTACAGTTTATAGTGAACAATGCCGTCATGAACAATAACTTTAAATTTTTTATACCAATTTCATATGAATCAAACATGAAATAAAAATGAAAGATGAAAAGATAAAATAATTGACATTCGAGAGGTCGATCGACTGTCCCACAGTTTGAGATAGGGGTGAGATCGGTTCAAAAACCGGACCGGACTGAAAAAGACCGGACCGGACCGAAACCCGAAATCTTAAAAAAAAACTAGGACCGAAAACTGGACTGACCGGTCTCGGTCCGGTCAAGTCCGGTTAGTCAGTTTTTTCGGTCTATTGGTTGTTTTATACACTATATTAAACAAAACCGGTCCGGAACCCGAAATCTATAAAAAACAAGGACCGGAGACTGGACCGACCAGTCC
>JAUEJL010123519.1:0-11712 GCA_032274825.1 Drosophyllum lusitanicum | reverse complement strand
AACCAAACATATAAATAACAACTTTTGATCCTTAAATCCATTATTGACCCATTTGAAGCTTTAAAAACCAAAAACAAACCATACCTCAAGTTCTTTGATGAAGATGATGATGATGATGACTAACCACACTGATTTCTCTTGACAAATAACTGAATATGAAGAACTTAATATGTATGTACGAATGTATGAAGTTTACTGCAAACTTGAGAATGGATAGTTTGACACTAAGAAGTCAAACACACACATATATATATAAATAAGTTTCCATAATTACATAAATAGTCCCTTGACTATTATAGTTTCATTCTGACGGTTTTGGCCCCTCTAGTTCATATCCACATCTTATCACATATATCAATTTAAACTTACATAATACTTTCCACATTTCTCATATACAATTTATTAGTAAATTCTGGATGTTACAGTATAACATGTATAAACAAGGATAAGATATAGGATACATACCACAATTCATCATACACATATTATAAAGAAAGTAGTGAACTCACCTTAGTATCCAGTAAGGTCCTATAACAGTCCAAAGTCAATTATAAATCAACGTATACGCCAACGAATAGATTCTAAAGGTAATATACCAATAATATATTAAACACACAACACAACTGAATAAATGAAAACTGGATAGGTCATAGGCATGCCCGTACCTTTTTATAAGCATGCCCGTACCTTTTTATAAGCATGCATGTGCCTTTCCTTTTAGGTACGGTTGTGCCTTTCTTAGGTATGGTTGTGCTTTCTTCTCAGGCACACCCATACTTTACGAGGTACGCCCGTGCTATATGCGATATGTGCATACGTGTCTGAGCAGATGACTCATTTCGCCTGATGGAATATAGAGGTGATGGTGTTAAAGTGAGTGGAAACCAATTAAAGACAATTAACTTGGTGTGAGAGGGGGGAGTGATGGTGTTAAAGTGAGTCACGCTCCATGTAGCCTTTCACCGCCTGCATGGATGTGCTCACTCTTAAGATTTACCAGCCAACATAAAAAGTTATCACAGTCACTCTTTACTCATCTACGCCGCAAAGCGCTACTAGTTATTTTAAATAGATAAGGACTGTGTGGATGAATAGTAGAGTTTGTGGGTTAAAACGAGAAAATTATTTGATGCTAATTTGACATACGAAAAGAAAAAGTTATGTGCATTGGATGCGTACAACCAAAATTAAAATTAAAGACTAAAGTATAGTTTACTACCCTAAACTTAGTCAAATGAGTTGAATACTATCTTAAAGTATTAAATATATATTATTATAGTATCATGAATTTAATAACTCGATCACTTTAATATCTTAACTCAGTAAACTCGATCTTGAACTCATGAATATCAGAATACTAAACTTATCGAGTTGCCAACAAAATTTATATTAACTTAAAAGGATAAAAGAAAAAGGAAAACCTCAATGTTGTAATGCCAAAGCAAGCACCGTCTTACAGTTTTTACGCACGTAGCATTGACAATGAAAATATTTCCTAATAAAAATAAAAAAATTTAAATATTTTCAGTGAGAGTTCTGCAATCTTCTTTTGCTTTATCAAATATTATAAATATATAACCTCGACAATTACTTCATACGTACGATTCAAACCAAATTTAAGCATCATAGATCTGTGATTTGCCTGATTCTCGCTCCGACTGATACTGGGTATTGTCTCTCTCACTCTTTTTCTCTGTTAATTCATCCTTTGATTCCACTTGCTAAGTCAATTCCTTTTCTAGGGTTTGTTTTTCGTTCGGTTTCATCTATGGATTCTTCTTCGGGATCGGAATTTGATTATTTGTTCAAGTTGTTGATGATTGGGGATTCAGGAGTGGGTAAAAGTAGTCTTCTTTTGAGTTTCACTTCTGATACCTTTGAAGAACTTTCTCCTACCATTGGTAATGTGATTTGTTTTACTTTCAATATGGTATAGATTTTGAGTTGTTTCCTTTTTTTGCTACTTGAAACTTGCAAGTGTTCATTTTTGTGAATGTTGACAAGAATCGATGCAATAATTAATATTGTCCTTGTTTGTTTATATATGAAGTCCACTTGCTCAATTCGGTTTTCTGCTCTCTTGAGGGTTGTTGAAAGTTCACTTAAGAGTTGTAATGTTACTTGATCGGTGTTCTTCCATGACGTTCACTCATAACTATGTATGGTTGCTTGGTATTAAATGTTTCGCGGGTGACAAATCACCTTACATATTAGAACTCTGTACTTGTCTTTGCTTAATTGGTGTCATGCCTTATACACAAAACGCTGTGTATATTACTGTTATCTAATATGGCCCAGCAAGCCAAAGGTGTTGATAAAGACTATGGAGCTAGCTCTGAAGGTGACATCCGGATCTGGAGGTTCCCAGATCCTGGGTTGGCGGCTGGATAAGAGAAACTCGACTCTAGGTCTTTGATTGTATGGCAGACAGTTGGGCTCATATATGTTTAAATACTATGTCCTTGACCACTTTCTACCTTTACAGCAGCAATGGATCTGATGCTGCGGCTAAGTACTGTGTAGTGGCGGTTAAGCTTGTTGGCATATTGGCTTAGGTAGTTTTTAGTGATCTGCAGTGGCGGTTAGATGTTGATCAGTGGCACGGCCAAAAACTGATCGACAATAACGACAGATGGCAGTTCTAGGATGGTGGTTGGTGGACGCCAGTATTCAATAGTTACCGCGGCGCTAGGGTTTTGCCCTTCAGGATTGATCGGTGACGATTAGGTATATAATGATGGTGAATAGGGTTGTTTTTTAGTGTTCATGGTTTGTACAACAAACGATAAAAGCAAAATGGTGTTGAAAGGAAGAAGAAACATGATTCCATCGGAACAGTCAAGATAATCCAATGACTGGAGGATACTATAGGTTCCAGAGATCAAAGGAATTTCGGGGGCATTGAGACTTGAACCTACGGTTGCGTTTGTTATGGTGGAATGGAGAAGGGAAAGGAAACCATCTTCCCATTCCCTTGTCAAAAGATGTTTGTTAGTAATGTAGGAATGGAACGGGTCATTACGTACTGAATGCGATTCCCTTTGTTTTAAGGATTTTCATTCCTTGGGTGATAGGTGTTTTTTCCTCCTTCCTTCGGGGAATGGAATGAATTTCTACAATTTAATATTTTTTTTCCTTGAATTTTTTTATTAAAATTTATTTTATTCCATTCCTACGTTTTTTTCTCTCTGTCAAACATCATATAATAATTATTCATTTCATTCCGAAAAAGCAACCAAACATGTCGATGAATGGTAATGACTCGTTCCATTACCTCCTTCGTTCTATTCTTTTGTCCAATTCATTCCTTTCCATCTAACCAAACAGACCAGCTTTGGCTCTAATACTATGCATAAAACCACAAAAAACTCTTTCTATATTGTTGTTGTCTGTCTAATACACCTCAGTCTGCAATAATGGTATGATACTTTTTAATCAAATGGGGTTTATTCTATATTTCGTTGAAGTTTGTGGTGTGATTGTACTTATATACACATAGTATGAAACACATTCACGTATTTATTCAGGTAACACTGAAATCTATACACAATTATAAGATGTTATATTAATGGTTTGTAAATCAACTAAGTGGTCTGATGAATAATTTATAGTTTCTGAGGGTTAGAAATATTGGATAGTTGGACTCTAATAACGTAAAAGCTGTTGAGACCAAAAAGGGTTTTAAAATGTTGCATATTTTTGTATTTTGTTGTTTGTATACGCATGTATTTGTAGAATCAGATTGTTTTACCATAAACCGGTCATCATTCTTCCCCATGTTTTGCAGGGGTGGACTTTAAGGTAAAACACGTTACGATTGGAGGGAAGAAGTTGAAGCTTGCTATTTGGGATACTGGTAATATTCTTTGGTGTGTAGCATGTTACAAGAACACCATTTTCAGAATTTGTGAAACTTTGTTTTATTGTCTTAAATTCTTCTCTCAGTGAATTGTTGGTGTTTTTATATCTGGTTATTTGTAGCTTCACAAAGGTTCTGTTTATTATTAAAATCCATCAATTTTCTTTCTACACCTAGACACTTATTAGATATAAGAAGTAAGAACATTGTGCTATTAATACAATAGGCATCCAACCACCAATTGGACCGAAACCAAAAATTGTGAAATTACAAAACCGAAAACCGAACCGAATATTAAATACGGTGTTGGTCGGTTCGGTTCGGTTTTTCCGGTCCAAATGCTCACCCCTATAATACTGATCTTGACTTTGGAGTGAGAGTGGGTAAGGGACCCATAATTTTATTGCTTTTAAAATGGAGTATATCCAGGAAAGAAGAAATTAATCAATTAGTTCTGGACTAGGTATGGTGCTCTTAAGATTTATTTGAACTACAAATTCACTTCTGGTTTTCATGATATAAATCATTTTAAGTTGTCTAAAGTTTACCAATTCAAATAAGTTGCCTGGGCTCTTGAGAATACCAGTTCCTTGGAAGTTAAAGATATTATAATCAGTTTAAAAAGTCATGTTAAGAGACTTGTGGTGCTTGAAGGCAGTCACATGGATAGTTAACTGAATTTACTTGTGATATGTAGGAAATATAATAATTAACATCTGTTGGTTTTCATGGTTACTAAAGCTATTTCCTTAAGTTATTGACAAGTGTAAAAATAATTTTTTTTACTTAATTTGCAGCTGGGCAGGAAAGATTCAGAACACTAACCAGTTCGTATTATAGAGGAGCCCAAGGAATTATAATGGGTATAAAAAACTCCCACTCTTTTGTTTTTGCCCCTATAAATTTGTTTTGATTTAAAAATTGATTATTTCTTTTGACGAATGAACACAGTTTATGATGTAACCCGGAGAGAGACATTTACTAATTTATCTGATATATGGGCAAAGGAGATTGATCTGTACTCAACGAATCAAGACTGCATCAAGATGCTTGTTGGAAATAAAGTTGATAAGGTACTTGTTATCATTCTATGATCACTTCTTCGCATCAAAATCATATGGGAGAGATAAGTGGTTTCACACTCAGATTTTTATATCAGCAATTTCTGGAGAGAAGTCAATTTTCCACCTTGTAGAAAAGTAGATCAACATCGGTTATCTTTTGTATCTAACACGTCAACTTGGTGACATTATTATTATTTTGCTACTATAGTTTTGCATTCATATGTGAACACTAAACACATTAATCATTTATGGAACTTCAACAAAATGGACCCGAACAGGACTCGCAGATCAATCCAACCAGACTCGTGTGACTCACACTAAAGTAACCTGTTTTCATTGTATTTCTTTTGTTTTTTTCCCCTCCAAAAAGGCCTGGAAAATATCACCTGAAGCTGCGTTGGTCTTATCTATATTATCCCACCCCCGGGTGTAGGAACATGATAATAAGCTTACTTCAGAAGTTGTCCAAAGATCTGTAGTATGTAATCTACTTTATAAAGAGGGTAAATATTTCTTTTCTGCAGGAAAATGACAGGGTTGTTACAAAGAAAGAAGGAATTGACTTTGCAAGGGAATATGGATGCCTATTTATTGAATGTAGTGCAAAAACGCGGGTCAACGTGGAGCAGTGTTTTGAGGAACTTGTTCTTAAGGTATTTGTATTTTGAGCTTAATTTCTTACTTTTTAGCATTCTTTTGAAAGGCAAAATTACTCTAGTTTTTGGGTCAGGGGTTTACGGAAGTGTTTTTTAGTGGATGTTCACAAACTTAGATTATTCTTTTAAGAATCTAGTTTTTGTAATCATATTTAACTCGTTAATTATTGATAAAAATCGACAAAAAAGTGTTTATGGCCAATTCAACCTAGCTGAAAATATGTTGACCCGTACTAAATGATACATGTGTCAACCCGAATTCCTTTTCATTCGTTCCGTTAGCTGACCATCTCACTTTCTATCTCTGGTTAAGAGCTTGATATTCTATCAAGTACATCAACGAAATGTTGTCAGAGTTTGCATCTTCGGTAATTATATGAATACTTTGCATACTTTGTAATCGTATGCAAGTCACTTTGAACTTTTAGCAGGCAATGCGACATAAATACATTTTTTTGTACAAGTTTATGTAAAATAGATATACCAAGACCCAACCTACTTTCACCTTTTGTTACCACTTGTGCTACAAAAACATAGTTTAAACACAGAATTGTGAAGTAAATACTGATATACCATGGTAATAATATGGTAACTTTTTTTTATGAATGAAATGGTATAGATCTTGGATACACCTAGTTTGACTGCTGAGGGGTCAACTACTGTGAAAAGGAACAACATATTCAATCAAAAGCCTCCGGATTCAGATGCGTCAACTAGCGGATGCTGTTGAAGTTGAAGTCGAAGTTGATCTTCAAGCTTCTTTGTGTCGATTGTAACGGTTTTTCGGTTTTAAAAGTTGTGTGTAGCCCAATGTTAATCTTATATGTAAATGTGATCCGGTGGGATGTTGCATGTATTGTTCTCAGGCAAACACAAGTGTTTTCACCTTCAAAAAGACTACTCTTCTTGGGTTGCTATGCACAATTTGGTTAGATTTATCGGAAAGTATTAGAAGAATTCTTAAAGGTCAAACCAGAACGTTGTGGTTTACCATTCTTATTATAAGATGTATGGGTAGAGATGAACAAACCAGACTAGTCTGACCGGTCTTATGAAGACCGCCAAGACCGGATCAGTCCAAGACCGCCGTGCAGGTCCCGCCACGAACCGGTCCAAAACGATCTGAAAGTTGGTCCGGATTGGACCGGTCCAAGAGTCCAAACCGGTTCTAAAAAAACAAGTCGGTCCGGACCTTTTTTTTTATTTACAAATCCTCTATAAATAACTTACCATCTCTTCAAATTTTTTTACACCACAGTTCTTTCTACATGTTCTCGTTATTTTCCCAACTTTTCAAATTTCGATTATATGTTTGGTAAATTACGAACGGTGTTGTATTAGTGCACAATCATAGAATTTTGCAATAAGATGAGCATATCTTTTCAATATAACTTGTGATATCTTACAATTTAATTGTGAATTTTTTTTAACGAAAAACGAACCGAAACTGGAAATGCCTTAACGAAAACTTAAAATACAAAACCAAAAATGTCTAAAACGAACCGAAAAACATCTGAATAAAAACCGGATGTGTCTGAACCGAAGTGGACCTGTCCGGACAAGGACTGGTAGACCAGACCGCACAAAAACCAAATGGTTTTACGCGAGGATCGGTCCGCCAAGGATCGGACCGGCCCTGGACCGGACAGCCCAGACCGGACCGACCCCGAAAGAGTCCAAGAAAACCTAGTTTCACGACAACATAGTTCGCGGATATGTGCTCTAGAGATTGTGGTAGACGGATTCCATCAAAGCTACTAATTGCTCATCTATCGTCTTGTAATATCAAAGTGTAATATTACACACGCGTACATAGTTCTCCGTAACTTAATTGGAGATCACAGTCGTGTCGGATTTTGCAATATTTGCCAACAAGCTTTAAAGACACATAATGCTCTTTCAACGTCCTTCCTTGCCTACTCTTGAGATTTTTTGAATTTTTTACATTTCTCTATTTGTGGATATTGACAAATGTCACATATTCCGGATATACCTCATCCGAAAAATAATAGCCGTACTTGTATGTAATTTCATTTTCTACAAATGGACACGCTGGTGCTTTGCTGCTTAATATGTGGTTGAATATCGGAGACTGGTTGAGAATATTTGTATCATTGTTCAAACTAGCGACCCCGAAAAATGTGTCAAATCCTTAAATCTAGGGATGCAACTGCTTCAAGCATAAGAGTAAGGTATTTGTGATCACCCCCCCCCCCCCCCACATGTATTGTCCATGTCATGCTACCAGACAATTTGACCACGCCCAATGAGCGCAATTGATACTTCCTAACATCCTGGAGAATCCATGTTTGGATTAATGAAACACGTATAATTGTTGCACGTCGTAAAAGGTAAGTCTACTTGTGTCATATAGCTTATCTACAAAACTTTTGCGAAGTTTCAAATGAAGCTCATTTCAACATATTTAGGTACCGCTCAAGACATCTTGCGCAGTTCTATAAGCTAATTGATGTATTGTGGAAGTACACTTTTGAAGTAGACTAAAACCCTTGATCCCATGCATCCCGTCTTTTTGTAAAAAACGGAGTCGCATTTTCTAACTCTCCCATCAAAAACAGATCTTTCGGCAAAGTAGTCGTATTTGTAGCCGGATTGTGCCTCATCACAAAACCTATGGACAGTTTTCTTAGCTTGACCTTTTTATGGTTTTTGATAAATAAAGCCGCATGTGCATGCATTTGATAAATAACTTGGTGTTCATGTTTGGTTGTACGTCGGGAGAGGATAATAAAGATGAAGAAGAAAATGAACATGACATTTTTGGGTTTGTCTAAAATGGAGACTAGGTTGTAGATTTTAGTGGTATGTTGTGTGTAAGAGAGGGTTC
Source organism: Drosophyllum lusitanicum (assembly GCA_032274825.1). Classification (NCBI taxonomy): domain Eukaryota; kingdom Viridiplantae; phylum Streptophyta; class Magnoliopsida; order Caryophyllales; family Drosophyllaceae; genus Drosophyllum; species Drosophyllum lusitanicum. Next base: position 3,285 of record JAUEJL010123519.1, on the reverse strand, counting down.
AAATGAGAATGTTTTTTGAGTAAGAATTGCGAGAACCAATCTCGCCCTTTGATTAAAATAAATAGATGGGTGTTAATGGTAATGACAAATTAATAAGAGATATGAAAAATTAAGTCTTGTTCATTAATAACGGTCAACCCGGACGCAATTCACAGTTTGTTAAATATATACCAAAATACCACTATTAATGAGTTATTAATGGTGTTATAAATAGTTTTTTGAACAAAAAAAAGTTCTCATTTGAACAGAGAGAGAGATAGAGAGAGAGTGGTTCATACGAAAAGTGTTAATTTTGTGAAAAGTATGTGTTAGGACCGGATTAACAACTCAAACACACGAACAATCCAAGAATAAACAAAGAAGTTTGCGGAATAACACTTTGAGTAACAAGAAATATTGTATTAATAACTTTGATTCAATAGATTACAAAGAATAACAATCAAAGCCCCAATCTATTGATTATCAAAGATTCAACACAGGTATAATACTTTTCTATTTTAAGGATTAAGAATTGATTTCGAGGCAAAAATTCTAGTCACTCATCTTGTTTTGATATCTACGCACACACGAGTATGAATAATTGAAATAATCACAACCAGAATAAACTAATTTCGCTAACAAAATCATTTTATACTGATAGATAACAATAGTAAGTTCATTGTAGCAGTATTATCATCCCTAAAATAAATGGATTCATCTTTATCACGATTAACAGCTTTAACTCTGATTTCTTCATCAAAAGCATTAACTTCATCGAACAGTAGTAAAGTCATTGTAGCATTGTTAACTTTGTACTAAAAGTAGTAACTTTGATCACCCGTACTAACTACAAATAAATAGTACTAACACCATTCACTAGTATTAATATCTAAAACAACTTTTTCAACCCAACAATCTTCCCCTAAAATTATGCTGTCAAGCAATAAGTTTCTTTATACATTAAGATTGTTTGTTTGAGGATGCTGCAAAAACTATTCTTTCCTACTTCTTTTTCTCCATTTCTTTTATCAATTATATTACTCTTGAGACAAGGTATGCTTCCATTGGAGAATTTCGAACAACATTCAGCTTCACATCAATCATTGAATTTAACTTCTCCAAGCTGTGATTGTATTCTCTTTCTACTAAAAAGAATTCATATCTCCCATTTGATGTTAAAATCAAATGGACTCCACAATCTTCATGCAACATCCATACAATCAAAGAAACACCAGATTGATTAACAAATATTGAACCCTCTATGGATCAAACATCATAAACATATACTTCATAGCTCTTTGTATTAACATACACTGATCACTCATCCAATCCATCAATCATCCATTCATACTTACTCAAACCAATCTTGTACATTCTCTTTAGATCTTCTCTATCAATATCCTATAAAATCCTTAGAAAATTTGATAGCACACTTCACTCTTATCTACTCTGGATAATCTGTACTTGTATTCATCATTGTTTAACACCACATAGGTGGTTTAACATAGGTGGATAATCTATCAACATAGGTGGTTTAACCCTCAAAGGTGCTACATTTATCATCAATATGTTTTTCTTGTTTCTTTTTTCTTCTTGGAAGGCTCAACAATAGCTTTACCTTTTCCTTTATCCTTTGCATCAATGTTAATAACCTCTGGTTCAGCATTGCTTGTTGACTCTTTTCTTTCACCTATCACCACACCCTTCCATCTTGACCGTAAGAACCTTGGCCTAAACACAGTTTGTTCCTTTACTTTCTCACCTTGAACCTTTTTCCCTTTTTCAGTTGATATTTTCTTACCTTTACCTTCTTCTCCTTTTTCATCAGACTTTCCTTCTTCAATCGGCTTCTCAGTTGGTTTCTCAATATCATCTTCTTTTTTCTTTGACTTCTCCCCCTTTTAGGGAGCATCCTCAGAAGACCTTGAGGAGCTAGAGGAAGAGTCATCCTTCTTCTTCTTCTTGTTCTTCATGAGCTTGCACACTTACGCTTTTAGCAGAACAATCTCCTTTCTTTGGCTAGCAAGAATAGCAATTTGAGTTAACAGTTTTTTAAAGATAGTTTTAATCATAGTTGTCAATTCCATGTAGTCAACATTAAACTTATCACCATCAGATGTGTTTTCCATCTTAGGTGAATCCTTGGGAATTGAAGTAGAAGCCATCTCAGGCCTAGCCTGAACATGTGCTTCCTCCTTGGTTTCTTGGCTCCTACGTCCTTCCTGCAAGAGAGTTTATGAAGAAACACCCTTACTGGTGGTTGCCTTGGATCGGGTCTTAATTATATTCATACTGACATGAGGAGTAACTTGTACTTTATCAGTAGTATGAGCCTTCACCAAATGATCACTTATCTCCATGGTGATCACCTTCTTGAGCTTGAGAGGCCGCTCTTTGGTTTCCCTTTTGATATTCTCAAATGGAGAATCCTCCATTTAAGGGCTTTCAGTCTGTGGGGTAGAGTATTTGGGAGAGTAAGGAATTCCCGCAGTCCTTTCTCTTTCTAAAGTTCTAAGAGAAGAGGCTTGTGGTTGAGCAATATGTAACATCCTCGATTTGGGCCTAGTTGTAAATCGTCGTAAGTGTATATAAGATAGTAAATAATGTAAAGGGTCCAAGTTGTATAATTATATGTAAGTTGATTATATTAATGAAAATATTCGTGTTACTTGTTAAATGTTTAAATGTAAGTATGTGTAATAATATGTATATATATATAAGTAAATGTCTAGTAAATGAATAAAGAAGAAGAAAGGGAAAAGAAAAGGGATCCAGAGGCGGTGCCTCTGGATGTGTTTAATATATATGTATGTTGTGAACTTTGACTATGATAGTCAAAGTTGGCAAATTTCAAACACACATACAAAACACGTACAACTACATACTCTTTCTTTCTCTCTCGGATTTTGAAGAAATTGGAAGATTGGTATTTGTTGAATCCAAATAAGGTAAGCTCAATGTTCCTCATGAAGATTGAACATGTTTTGTAATAACCATGTTTAAGTTAATGGCTGGAAATTCCAATTCTAAAAGAAACTCCATTGATGAATATACAAGCTCACTTGAAAGTGGGTTTTTGTATGTTTGATGTTTTTAAAAGATGTTGTGTTTTGAGGTTCATATAGATGATATATGAAGCTCTAAAGTGTTTTAAATGTAAAACTAACAAGAATGAAATCCTGGAAATGAATTGAGAAGGTGTGTAACACCCCGATTTCGAGAACCAAAATTTTCTTTTTAAAACATTAACTCTGGTTTCTTTTAAAATACGCAGCGGAATAAAAACACGTGACTAATATTTTACAA